>JAOUQW010000038.1:3127916-3139334 GCA_028565825.1 Olivaichthys viedmensis | reverse complement strand
GCACTTTTGGCAAACAAAAAATAAACTCTTTATGAATTAAATATTAACAAAAAAAAAAAGCTTAGTAAATATTAGTGTTATTCTTTTATTCAGAAGATTTAATGCTAGTTTGCATTGTTCTGTCCAAGACTTTACTGAATCAAGAAAGATAAGCAATGATCTAATATTGTGAACATTGTCTGGCTGTTAGAAAACCTTGCAAACACCAGAGGGCACCATAAGACTGACCACTCAGTTTAGTTGATCCACAGTGACCTCATCCCTCACCTCTCTGAAAAATCTCTGTGGTCTGTAACAAGACTATCTGTTGCAGTCCATAGTATCTCATATTTGGTCCAAATTATTTTCACAACCACCCCATAATTCACTACCCCATGGCTCAATAGCTCTGTTAACACTAAAAGTCTCTTTCACTCATATAATTTGTTATATTACCCTGAGACACGGATCTATGATCCAAGTTTCCCTCGCATGATCCTTAATCATCACCAACATTGTTCTGAAAGGTGTCAAAGTTCTTCAGAGACAAAAGTTCTTATAATTTTCAGCCACTGATGAACCGTAACGGAACAATATTATCTAGTGGTGTGATGGTACACTAGTATAATGATACACTGTGATAAGGAAATCTGAAATATGTTGCAAGAGTCGCTTAATTTTTTAAAAGAACAAACATACCAAGTAAAAATCAGAGAAAATGATATTTCTATATTGTCTTGATATCCTCCCAAAGGTCTGTTTTAAAACTAGTCTAGCGGTCTATCTAACCAAATAATGAATACTTGCACTCCTACTGCGGTGTTATATGTCTATTATTTAATGTCACCGTCTTTGAATTTGTAAGAAGACACCCATGATGTACTGAAAACCGTGACGCTGGGTTTCACAATCATTTCACCGTGAATTTTTCATTTCATTGCATCTCTAAGCGATAGATACCAGACAGGTTCACGTCATGGCTGCCTGGTTTTGGACAAAGGCACAACCATAAAGGCAAGAAGATGCATAGCAGGTTAAAGTAGCTCTGCTGCTTTACAGCTTCATGGCCCATAAACCCTCAAACATAGAGACATACACAAACAAACCCTGCTTGTTTTACAGGGATGGGCTGCAGTGTACACAGATCCTGAGACATGGACAATTACTCGCACTTATCTATTTTAATAAACATGCCACATACACAAGTGTGTGTATTTTCTCATTTTATGCCATTCTGTGTGTTTAGTGCGTAAGTGTCCTCAGGATAGGCATAAATGTGCATGCGGTGCTTAATCTGATGAAATGTTCTGTGTGCTAAACACTCCACACTTTCCCCCCATAGTCAACACTTAACGAGAACACTATTTTAACCAATTAAAAGTAAGTATCTAAAAATGAGACGTAGCAGGCAGGGTTGCCAGGTCTGTGGTTCTCGACGAATTGGATTAGTTATGACAACGCAGGTTAGAGTTTCTTTTTTTTTCGCGGGTTGGACGTTAATTTTATTACATGTAAGTGCATATAAAATAAATATAGTAGACTACTTTTACTCCATGAATGTGCTTGTTGTGCGTCAGTGAATTGGTCTACTCATTTTCCTACCGGTTCTTTATTTATGACCATATATGTAATAAAACGAGGGCTTTTTAGAACCTTGATGAATGAACTGTTTAGGAAAAACTGCATGGTTTTAATACTGCTTCATTAAAGAATTCATCATACGATGTTACTTTATAAAATATTACAATACATTTGGTAATGGTAGTCATGCTTGTAAAGTTTAATACAGGGTTTGGGAGGGTCAAATTTAGACTTTTTCTAATTGGACTGGTTTTATTGACCATTGGGCTGGTTTTTGTGCTAATTTTTGAGAAGGGTCATTGTTTTTGTCATGCAGACCTGGCAACCCTGACAACAGGTGTCCCTCTCTCAAATGATCAGATTTCAACAACAAAGTCATAAATTCTTATTATTGAATTCTTCTTATTGTTGTGTGTTGTGTGCGGGTGTGGGTGTTTGTCTGCATGCATGTGTATGTGTGGAAAAGAACCAGACAGTAATCAATACCATGTCTCCTCTCAAGCTGTGTTAAGAGTGCAGTTGTTAACAGTCCTGTCTTTAATTAAACTCCTGCTGACTCGAGGTTTTAAGGGTCTAGGCACCAACACTCTCTCTCTCTCTCTCTCTCTCTTTCTCTCTGAAAACGCTCCCATGGGCATTTCCTCTCAATCAGCCTGTATGAGTCATCGGTGCAGCTCACTTTAGTGCTCTTCTAGTTACACAGTAGATGAAGGACGGACACAGCAGGAAATGGCAAAGACATCTTTCTTTCCTCCCTCCCCATGATTTAAAACGCCCAGAGGGGCTCGGAGGCTGCAGACGCTCTTACCAAGAGGTCACTCACCTTGACCTTTTTAAAGGAAGCGAACCAGAATTCTCGTCGGGAATAAAAGCGACTGAAACCAGTGTAACAGGAGCTTGAACAGGATCGCCGTCGAAGATCCTTTGACCTGCGTCTGAACCTTGACCATGTTTTTGCTTGGAGTTTGCGCACTGGCTTGAGAAGTGTAAAACCTGCTCACACCTGACATTTCCCATCTGAAGGTTAACACTTAACGAGAATAATCTTTTAATGTACTTCTGGACTGAAGAAAGGTTAACTCCTCTTAGATGACATAGATTGGTGTTTTTGGGGTCAAATCTGTTCACACAGCGCTAAATTCACGTTTTTCCATTTACGTCACGTTAGGAGCTCAGTTTGTGATCTCGCAAAATAGCTTCCACAGCTTGAGCCTATCACGTCAGATACGCAACTTTTTAGAGGGTAAAATGGTACATGCAAACTAACTAATGTTAGAACGTACATGCTACTGTTAGTGATGTTTTTTTGACTGATTTAGCTGCTGTTAAATACATTTCTGAGAATATGGCAATGCAAACCTTCTTTCTTCTGCACCTGTACATTTTGAATTTGCTGACCCAAATTGTATTGTGAGGGTAATAAACATTGCCTTATGCAGGATAATGAACATGCTTGTATACCTAACTAATAAAAAAAAACCCACCTGGCTCTACACTATACTCTCACTCTGGGCTATTCAAATAGTTCAGAGTGGGGGCCAGATTACAAAAACAATAGGGGCCAAAGGTGTTTGGTCAAGAAAGTAAAAAACCTGTCGCTTGTGCTTTTAGCATTTTTAATCGCCTTGGTAAATGCAAAGGGGTTAAAATAAAAAAAGAAAAGAAACAGAACAGAATCATGAAACATGAGAGAAGTTTGAACACACCCGATGCTCCGGGCTCATGTGTCTGATCACTTCTGTCCACTCATTGTTAAAATGTCTGTGTTGATTTTTAAAGTAGAAAGTGACATTTTGGCAACAGACCAAGTAGCTAAGATAGCAAATTGAGCATGCTGGACATAAGAGTTGCATCAGCTGGAGTAACATTAAGCAGGTACGCGATAAATAGGAATAACGCTGATTAATTTGCCTAATGCGTACAAAATGATGGTCCGATTTTTTTATTTTTTTTTTCATTTAATTAGCTGGGCCAATAAAAATGCACTCAAGAGCCAGAAGTGGGCTGCGGGCTGTTAATTAAAAAGCCCTGTTCTAACTACTCTCTATACACTAGCTACTTTGAATTAGTTATTAGTTATTGATTATAGACAAAGAGGACTTTTACAACCCAGTGTAGTGTCTATCAAAAAGAGGAGTTGCTATCTAAGTTGAGTTTCATTATGAAGATACACCACAGCATCTTACTCCACTTAGTCACCACTTTTACGAACCATAAATACTCATGTTTCAACATAATCTTGCCCAGTGGTGGAACTGTTAAAACGACAGGAGATCCACCAGTCTTACCTTGGCGAACGCCAAAAATCTAACTACACAGAAATAGCCCTTCAGTTAGTCAGCTATCTAACCTACTAATATAATAGCCTAACTAAAGCATTGTAGCAAAATGAAATATTATAACCACCTCAGATTCATTATAATAAACTCAGATTTACTGTCTGATTAAAGGTGGGATCAGTGATTTATTTTGATCAGAACACTTATTGTAATATCTGGCAAAGTTCTCTGTGGCGTCCCAGGCTCTGTAAATGTCTAGCCGGTGGTAATTAAACCACACGGAACACAAAAGATCTTTGGGGTTCTTTAATATGACAAAATAAAATGTTATAAATAAAATAACCAAATAAAATACGGTAGTGGCCTTTGGTTCGCGTGTCCTCACACACCAGCTCACACGTGGCACAGATTATACTGTATTTTTGTATATATTATTGTATTTGTTTGAATTTTGAGTTCAAAACAGCTGCCTTCAGCTAACGTCTCCCAAAACCCCTGTTTATACATTTAACACAAGCACATTTGTACGTTTATGAGGTTTATGAATGGTTAAGGATAGGATGCAGGGCAGTATTAATGATCAAAGCTTTTCTTCTAGAATTCCCACAAGTTTTGCATGAGCTCAGGTTGGGCGTTTCTAATACCTCATGGTCGGTTTCATAACAATAAATGAGATACTTCATACTGCAATAGAAACTGTTGGGCTTGTGCATTTTTAAAAATCCCACAATGTGGCTGTAATCACAATCAGATATGAGAAATCATCCACAAAAGCCCTTTCTTCACACTGACAAAGATTTTTCCCCAGAGAGTGGTGGATCCACCCTGCTTATCTTCAAAGAATGGAAGGTGTTCGCTAAAGCACACTAAGCCTAATGGGTTAATGTTATTGCCTGCACCCATGCAATAAGATGCTCACTACTTAATAATGGGTTTCCCATTAACTCAGACCAGCTCTTATCTTATAGCAATACAGTTGTAGAATTCATATTGAAATACCCAATCTATCTCACTTTCATCTCAGTTATTAGTAATATAAACAATATTTATGGAAATAGACTTAAAACCACTTTTACATTCTTGGTATATGTCTTAATGGTGTGTGTGTGTGTGTTTGTGTGTAGTGAGGACATGTGTAGTGGGGACATGTGTGTAATGAGGATGTGTGTATAGTGATGACCTATGTAGTGGGGACATGTGTGTTGTAAGGATGTTTGTAGTGAGGACGTGTGTGTAGTGAGGAAGTGTGTGGTGAGGACGTGTGCAGTAAGGAGTGAGGATGTGTAGTGACGATGTGTGTAATGAGAACACGTGTGTAGTTAGAACGTGTGTGTAGTGAGGACGTGTGTAGTGGGGACATGTGTGTCGTAAGGATGTGTAGTGAGGACGTGTGTGTAGTGATAATGTGTGTGTAGTGAGGATGTGTGCAGTAAGAATGTGTTTGTAGTGAGGATGTGTGTAGTGAGGACCTGTGTAGTGAGGACCTGTGTGTAGTGGGGACATGTGTGTCGTAAGGATGTGTGTAGTGAGGACGTGTGTGGTGAGGACGTGTGCAGTAAGGAGTGAGGATGTTTAGTGACAATATGTGTAATGAGAACATGTGTGCAGTTAGAACGTGTGTGTAGTGAGGACGTGTGTAGGGGGACATGTGTGTCATAAGGATGTGTGTAGTGAGGACAAGTGTGTAGTGAGAATTTGTTTGTAGTGAGGATGTGTGCAGTAAGAATGTGTTTGTAGTAAGGATGTGTGTGGGGAGGACATGTGTGTAGTGAGGACCTTTGTGTAGTGAGGATGTGTGTAGTGGGGACATGTGTGTAGTGAGGATGTGTGTAGTGAGGACGTGTGTAGAGCGAAGACGTGTGTTTAATGAAGACCTGTCTAGTGAGGATGTGTTTGTAGTGAAGACCTGTGGCGTGATGATGTGTCATCAGGACGTGTGTGTAGTAAGGACCTGTGTGTAGTGAGATCGTGTGTTTAGTCAGGACGTGTGTGTAGTGAGGACGTGTGTAGTGAGGACCTGTGCAGTGAAGTTGTGTGTGGTGAGGACGCGTGTGTAGTGAGGACCTGTGTGTAGTGGGGACATGTGTGTAGTGAGTAAGTGTGTGTGTGTGTGTGTGTGTGTGTAGAGGCTGCTCTTGTGTCTCAGGGCATTTCCTTGAGATGATTTGTCGGTTGTTGCGTCGTGCCTTACTGATGGCTTCTCCTTCCAATGAATATCTGAGACAGAGCAGGCAAGAAAGAGAGGGCTGTGCAACAGTAACACACACACACACACACACACACACACATACACTTTAAATACCCACAACAGTACAGACACAATGGTCTATCAGTGTCTGGGTGTTATATATCTCTATACTCCAATATTTTGCCCAATGACACTCCACTCCGCTGATGTCTCATACAGGAAGCACCATGATACAGAGTAGAGTCCTCATGGGGCAAACCCTAACGTCACACTGTCACTGAACCCTTCCCTCAGCCAAATCCAACACAGAGAATAATGGCTTATTAGGGCCATATGGATTCTGTTTCCACAAAATCGCAGAGGATTTCACGGGATTCTAACATGAACACAATTTCCATGTAAACATTATTAACACAAGACTTATTAGACTCTCCTTAATGTGTAGTCGAATAATATTTACGCCAAGCCGCCTCGGTCGAGCAAATAAGAAGGCTTAAATTTGTAAACAACAAGTAATGGTGTTTTGCCTTAGGTGGAAATTGAGCATAATTATTTGATGTTTTCTTAGAATAGTTCTACAAGCACTAATAATTGTTCAAACAAATAAATATTTCATGTAATCTTGTTATTTTTTTTATATTTATATATATATATTTGTATGTCAAAAATAAAATAAATGCAAATGCAAAAAATTAAAACAGAATTTAGGGGGGAAAAAAAGGCCCAGCTTCTTCTCTCACTTGACACTTCTATCTGAGATAATGTACTACAGCATGTTACTGTGCCCCCTAACCTAATCCGTTACTGTTACGATGTGACGCAAATGTAAACTTTTCCTCCAGCGAGTCGTATGAGAAAGCACAGATATTAATCTGCTTTATTTGGCTCACAAGTGCTTATCAGTAATTCAATCAGTCTTTATTTGATGGCCTTTGGATGCAGTGTAATTTAACATTTCCTTATAGTTTCTTAGCTCAGCGGTTAAGCTCCTATACTATTGACCAGAAGGTTGAGGGTTTAAATGCCACTACAGGGCCCTTCAGAGACTTATAAGCCTCTCTGTATAAAATCATCTGCCACATGACTAAAATCCTTTACTCTCAATGTTATTATTATTATTACACCAGAAACTCATTTATCTTTGTTCATCTAAAATGATTTATGCACAACCTTGGACACTTAACACATAACTGCACTTGAGAAAGTTATCCTGTGATCAAAAGGCAACAAAAGAAAGTGAATATATATTCAAAACAAAGATGGCGTAAAGATTTAACAGGCATCTGTATGGGTGAGGACAGATTTCTTTAAAACTATGGTCATATAATCAGTAGAGTCCATATGCATGTTTACCTAAACCGACATCGAATGATGAATTTATGCGTATATCCCTGGTATGACCACTTATATCTTTTCCTTATTTAATCTCTGTATTAAATCACACCATTCAAAAGCCAGGGAAAATAAATAATTGTCCTTCTGTTCGTGACAAAGAACACAATTTGATTGGTGAATTTCTTATTAAAGAATTTACATTCTGTCGGTTTCTACAGATACCAGAGGATTTTGAAAGAAAACCACTACGCACAACATTTACTCCGCTAGAGTGTTCGTCATCAGTCAGGACTTTAGAGGAACAGGCAATTTGGATTTGACTTCAGGTGAGAATAGTTTGCTTACAGTACACCGTCACGATCAACAATACACTTCTCTAAGAGAAGGGAAATACGTTGTGTGGTTTTATTTATAAAGCTCTTTTAGGTAGATTACCAACATACTTTCCTTCTTTTTACAAGGTCTCAGTACTATTTAACCTTTAAGTTAAACCTCAAGTTAATGCTAAATGTGGGAAAACTGGTGGAATGACTCATAAAAATAACAACATTAAAATTAGAAGTCATTTTCCAATTTAATGGGTTTAAATCTGAGCTGTCAATCTGCTAAATACTGTGATGTGTCAATGAACTGCACATGTCTTTTAATTTGTTGCTTGAGAAAGGGATCTGAATCTGAGACTACCTTCTCAGTAGGTGACCATGTTTGTATTTAAAAAAAAAAAATCATTTAATCTTTGTTCTTTGTCAAGGAAATTTGTTTTGTTGTATTTTTATGTGTATTGATTGCAAGCCATTAACGTACATCTAACAGTCTACATTGAAGCAGTACAAACAAACACTGCATATAATATTAACCTGCTAAAAAACGTGCATGTTCTGACTGCTGAATTAATTCAGTGGACCGCACTTATTTCAATCCTCAACTCTGAGTCGTTCACTTGCAGTGGAAAAGCAACAGCATGCAGGATTAGAGGCAAATACATATGTTTTATCAGGCAGTGTGGCAGGACGCGAGGCTAAGATAAGCTCCACCGGACAGGGAAAACCATGGCTCGAACAACTAACTTCAACACAAAACGACGCCAGCTCGTCGTAAATCAGCACTAAAAGACAGGGCCTTATGGGATTCACTAGTCAGCACTTGACCTTTAGTTCATTTTGCCCTTAAACTTGTTCTGACTTTCACAATGTTCTAGAAATAGAAAAATGGAGCCTGCTGTGGCACATTCTGGGGTGCTGACAGATATATGAATTATTGTGAGCTACACTATTGTGGGAATTCAGCTGTATTAGTAAGTGTTATGTTTCTACGTGTTAGTATGGAATTTCAGTATTATTGTAACTTGTAACTTGTCGTACTTTGTAGCACTTTAACAGCTATTTGTTCAAAAATTAGTAATCAGAACTAGAGAGCAGCTTCGTTTTTCTTTGGAAAATTCTTTGGCTTAGGGCTGAGTGAATATAATATAACATAACATTTACTGTCGATTATGGCAACTTAGTTTTAATCCATTGCTGCATTAACAGAGTTTACATCCAGTAATTACAAACTGGATACACAAATTAAGTCTCATTTCAGGGTAGATCAATAAACTCTGAATAATCCACAGTATGGACTGTGACAGTCATGCACGGCTCAGATCCTAGTGTTAACCTGCGCTGTACTGACAGTAAAGGCTATAAGAGCCTCAGAAAAGGGGAAGAAAAAACACCTCTGTTAGGCGTTACAGGGAATACTAATGACTCGAACAGCCTTGAAAAAGCTGTTTCATATGTACGGTGTTCACTCGAGGGGGGCGCACACATTCAGACAAATGCCAATATATCAAATTCAGATTCAAAGCGGCGCACACTAACAAGGGCTGAAGGATCTAATGCATTTATGAGAACAGCTTTTTCAGGCCACTCACACATCAGAACATGTGACAGAACTCAAGATGTAAATGGGAAGTTTTTACATTTACCGTAACAGATGGTTTCGGAGCTGTATACCAATAAACAGCGTCCCAAATGGCCGCGCGACACACAAATCCATGTGGACAGTTTACAGCCCTTATGTTCAACTCTCGCAAGGCTGTGTGTCATTTTATTGTATGGCATCATTTGAGATTTCTCTAAACACTTTTTTTTTTATCATGGTGCACCATTTATTACACTCTGTTCAAGTTAAGGTCTCGCTCGCAAAATTCATAACAATTCTCATTAAGGTTAAGGGCGAGGTTAGAGTTTGTGCCTTTCCTTACAGATTTATATACATGAGATTTTTCAATTTGAATTAGATATATGGCATATCGACAATTTTTTAAGAATGGCCTGAACAGGATATTCAAAGATATTTCAATTACACATGATTTCTCATTCAGCTAAAATGAACATGTCTCAGTTTTATACAACATATTCTTGGAGACATGTGTTTTCACTAACCGACGAAATAAAGAGCTGGATTCAGACTTTTCGGACCCTACTGTATGTCTAACATGAACATCATGGCACACCAATGTGCCACTCTGAGTCACAGCAGGCTGTGTGGATTCGACAGCGAGCCCGATGAGGGATGTGGAAAGTTAGCAGCTATGACAGATATGTTGCGTGAGGGTCCATGGCATTATACCTACATAGCGAGAGCCTGAGGCGCTGACTGCCAAGACGGCGATATCAGACTGTAATGTGGAAAGCATAACTATGGAGACACACACACACACATGGAGAAATTCTAACCATTAACAGTTTTCCAGTCCATGCCAAAAACTACAGGGTTATGGTTAAGGATGGGAAGGTCTGAAAAATTCACAGTATTATAACTGTACAACTCGATATCATGTTGCTTGCAACTTAAAAGCATTGCTTGATTACGGTTTTCTCTGATTTTTGTCTGGTATGTTTGTTCTTTAAAGAGTAGCCAACCCTGTTTTTTAGCAAAATAAAATACAGCATGTTTCTAGCACATTTTATGTGACTTTATAATCTATACCGCTACAGTAGAGCTGGACAGTAAGACGATTTGATATCAATATCGTGATAAATTACGCCAGAGTACACTTTTTAATATATCGTGGTTATTGCCAGTACTTTTATTACATTCTTACTCATAGTAATACAGGAAGCGTATTGGACGTTAAAATAGGCTTTCATTTTCAAAATGTCTCATTTTCTTACCTTTTTTATGCTAAAGAATTCATTTTAAAATATATTAAATAAAAGTATGATTAAACTCACAGGTTTTCATCACAATGTAACACTTCTGTTTTGCTGGCACTCTGATAGCAAACCTAAATATCACGAAAAAATGTCTTCAAGTATCGTGATTCAATATTTGTGCCTCATTGCCCAGCCCTATGGTAAAGCATAACGCTAAAGGTATATTTCAGACTTCCTCGTTGCCGTATGCTATAATACAGGTACATCATCATACCGCAAATTAGCCGCAAGACCATTGCATCCTTAGAAACACAAATCCTTGAGCCAGAGGACAAATTGTGCTGTTATTCTTGTCACTCAAGAGGCACTGCCTGATAGTAAAAGTGCTTCTAGCTCTTTTATAAGGATACTGCTATAAATATTAAGCTATAGCCCTATACTGGAATCTATGATGGTGATGCAGTGTCACGATGTTAGCCATAAAGCTGAGAGAGAAAGGGGAAGGAATAGAGAAATGCAGAGTCCCTTTGCACAACAACCACTGTCTAAACGGCCACGAGCTCCTTGGTGGAAGCATCATTTAGTAGACACTAAGCCGGTGGCCACAGAGCGCCGCGTAAATATTATTACCACAGCGAATCTAATTTGGCCGTACCCTGCTGCAGCGGGTTTAATGCCCTACACGAGGCTGGCGCATCTGTGGTGCCAGCCAGGGAGTCCTCATGCCCTTGTGTGGCCCGCTGTTTGTGCTCGGCTGTAATTGCTTTACATGAGTGTTGGCGGGAAGGTGAGCCGAGTGGGCTGAGCTGCTGTAAAGAGACCGCCAAAGGTCTGATGACTGTGTGTGAGTGTCTTTGTGTTTGTTTTGGTCATAACTCTTATGAATAAGTACTACTACAGGACTTGCATGCTGTAT
>JAOUQW010000038.1:3105382-3117393 GCA_028565825.1 Olivaichthys viedmensis | reverse complement strand
ACAGTGTGTCTAAGAGAATTGATGCAGTTTTAAAGATAAAGGCTGAAACACCAACACACTGATTTTAGTTTTTTACTTTTTACTGCTTTTATAGTATTTTTTTATATTCAGGAACTTTTAATCTCATTATTTTTAAAAGACAGTTGCACAGTACTGCATGTATATAACCTATAGTGCGAGCCTTTTAGGAAAACGTTTGATTGAAAGAAACCCTGATAGCTGGATATCATTTTTCTCTGTAAATGGTCCTATGCCATATTGTCCAAATCAAGATTTGTAGTGTTTTACAGCGGGGCTCGGCCTCATGTCAAACACAGTAAAGCCAGCGCCGCATTCGTAGAGCAAATACAGTGGGGACATGTCATGAGTGTAACAGGTGGTTTATATTGCTCTGATATACAGGACGATAGCAGGGCTGCCCACGGATCAGCCAAAAGCAGGCTGTGGCTCAGAGATCAAATGTAGCATTAAGCAGTGCGAAGCGGCCATGTTTTTAATAGAGGTGTAATTTAAGTGGAGCGGGGCCATCTGCCTCTGCTGCCAAGCCGGGGCTGTAAAAGACAAGTGTTGATAGACGTTAGACCTGTTGCTCTGGGGTCAGCACTTACAAGCTGGAGCTTAGGAGCCAGTCATAGACCTGCACTCAGGGGAGCTTGTACATCAAACATAACCTGTTCCTCGGTAAAACCCTGAAAATTCTTCTATACAACTCAGTGCAAAAGTTTGCACACCCTTACTTTGAAACGATGAATCCACCAAGACATATATGTAATATGAGTTTGGTTTCATAGACGTTCCTTTATGATCAATAAAATAAAATAAGAAATAATTAAATATATCAAATGATGAAACCAACAAGACATTTGATGTGAGTTCAGTTTTTCGTTCCTTTATTAAAAAAGGTTAAAAAGTGTATGTACAACTTGGTGCAAAGGTTTGCGCACCCTTCCTTTGAAATGATGAAACCAACATGTAATGTGAGTTCGGTTTCATAGACGTTGCTTTATTATCACAAGTAATAAAAAAGGTTTTAAAAAGTGTATGCACGGCTCAGTGCAAAAGTTTGCGCACCCCTCCTTTGAAATGATGAATCCAACAATGAAGACTTATAAATAGGAGTTCGGTTTCATAGACACCCTTTTATTATCACAAGTAATAATAAAGGTTAAATGTTAAGACATTAATAGTAATAATATCTGAATGTGATATAAATGTGGACTTTCAGTATCTCCTTATCCTCCTCTCCAGCTTCAATATTTTTTGGTTTAGGGCGTGTGAGAGTTGTTTTTCCTGATTCCCATTGACTCTTAACTTGACTGCTCACAGCAAAAAATTGTCCGTTTGAACTTTTCATGCCTTACATAAGACTTAAAGTGAACATGTGTTGTGCTTTAAGTGATTAGACACCTTCATGAGGCACATTCACATAAATGTACTCGAGCATGTCAACAGGCATGCAGACTTTTGAGCTTGCTAATAAAGAGAACTGCTGCCTGAGACTCAGTTGCTGTAATATTTAGGCTTTATGTTACATTATGGTACATTTTTCATTTACTCACCCAGAAACCAAACAAGGGGGATGCAAACTTTTGCACTCTGTATATATATATATATATATATATATATATATTCGCCAGTGTTGATGTTGTGTCATATTCCCACCAGTTTCCCAAGATCATATTGTTTGATTGGCAAATAACTCAAATCATTCATAGATAGTACCGGTGATGAAATATTGCTTTTGTGTTTGCTTTTCGTGCTCACGCCGGCCGTCGCATGGTACCCTGCCAAATTTTTCAGACGAGATCTAGATTCTGTTTTAGCCGTGAATGCAGTCCATTGTAGGAAGGTTCGGTAAGAAACCGTCAAACAAACACATTGCGTAACATATTTCATCTTTTTTAGATTTGAATCGACAAATGTACGTCCAAAAATAACACGCGTAGGACAAATACACGAGCACACACACGCCCTGGCACTTTACACACTGCCTCGGAAAAAAACAAACCCTGTGACTGTGAGACAAAGGCGGTAAATGAAGCAAAGGAAAATTTGGCGTTCTTTTAGAAAGCCGTCTTTCTTCTTTTAGATATGACATCACGGTGGTGTGAAGGGAAGTGGAGGAGATGCAGGAGGAAAGCGGTTATCCCATCTTCCCAGCGCACTGTGGGGTGATGGATGATCACAGGAAGTTTGTTTGAAATCACAGCTACCTCAGATCACTTTTTGGCCCGTATGAAGGCTTGGGTGACTGTTTTTATGGTTTGGTTGATTGAAGACAAACTCTCCAGAACCGTGAGCTTTGAGCGTTGCTTGCTCGTTTTAAAAGAATTATAAAAAGCTTAACGTGGCTTAATGCACCAAAACAACGAGCAAACAACACCAAATCTCTCACACACTTACCTTATCGTAAACACCATCTACTGCCAAAAGGACAAAAGAGTGAAAGAAAAAGAACACAATAATTTTCACATTAAGCGTTTTTGTCTCTCTATAGAAGCCCATTATAAGGAAACAGCTTAACGTGAAATTCTGTACAGTATATTTAGTTTATGGGATCATTCTTTTAATAATTTGGTAATTTCGTGTTTCTGTGTCACTGTTTTGATGCATTAAGCCACGCTAAGCCGTTTATTATAATAAATTTATAATGGGAAAAATCTGTCCTCCTTATTTAGTTTATGGGGTCATTATTTTAATAGTAGACAGTAGTTATGATGAGTAGTCACTGTTTTAACACATTAAGTTGTTTAACCTAACAATTATTGTGTTCTTTTTTCTTTTACTGTTTTGTCCTTTTGGCAGTAGATAATGTCTATGATGAGGTAATTGTGTGAGAGATTTGGTGTTGCTTGGTCGTTGTTTTGGTGCATTAAGCCACGTTAAGCACTTTAGAACATCTCGAATAATTTTGTCCAGACATTTAAGACATTGTCATTACACATTGACATCATGGTGTAAATAAAATGAGGGTTTGCGTTAGTAATATAACTGTTAATCATTCATCTCTACTGCAAAAACAGGTCTCATCATCGTAAATCTGTCCATCATTAAAAGTCCTAATAAAATGGCTGTCACATTTAGCAGCATCGTGGGGTTTTATCAGCGGCACCCATGCATATAACACGACCATAAACCTCCACTTTACACGCTATTGTCGCTCACTTTATGACATTCGTGGTATAACAGAGACATATGGAAAGACAGCAGATAAGATAGGAAACATTCGCCAGCGCTGCAAGCTCCGAAGTGCAAATAACAGAATATGATACCATCTGAGCTGGAGACCGCACGTAGCGATTGTTGTGCTACACAAAAAACATATTTATTCAGGACCGACTAAATATTGATTCAAAAAAACACACAGCTGGGGTAATGCTCTGTAAACACAAGATGAACAATAAATCCAGTGGTAATGCTTTTTGCTAATTCACTCTTTTGTTCAGTGCATTTTTTATTTTATTTTTCCTTTTACCCATTTTTCTCCCAATCTAGTCATCGCAAATTCCCACCTACACTAGCTAATTCACTTTCAGACGGCTGTGGCATCATCAGGGCTTGAACTAGTGATGTCCAGGCGATAGGGCCAACGCTTTACTGCTGTGCCACTTGGGAGCCCATGCGTTTCTGTTTTAAGGCTTACAAGCAACCTGTTTGCACGGTCGCCAATTCATAACAATTCGCATGACTCAAGTTTTATAAAAAGACACAAAGGTTAAGGTTAGGGTCAGGGGTGGAGTCAGGGGCGGAGTTAGCCTTCGTACCTTGTCTTATGCTTTCATTCGGATGAAATTAAGCGAAATCCAACAACATTGCTATCAAATTTGTACGAAAGATGGATCTGTTCTTCGGTAAAACCCTGAAATTTCTTCTATAAAGCTCAGTGCAAAAGTTTGCACACCCGTCCATTGAAATGAGGAAACCAACAAGACATTTGATATGTCTGGTTGGTTTCATAGACTAATTTATTTTTATGAGGCCAGAACCCAGCTTCCTAAAAGCATCTTAACCGATAGAGAGAAGCCTCTAATAGCATATTATATTCATAATATAATATTCTATCATTGCGTGCACTTTACTTTCTTGTAAAAATCTGACTCATTTCATTCTGACGCAAAGCAGATCCATCATCAACATAGTGTCAGCAGACACATATACAAATCTATAAAATAAATTCTTATTGCCTTCTTAATGTGCGAATGCTCAGTTGTTTTCAGATGAAGCACAGTGGGCTGAATAAAAAGATCTGAAATAGAGGTTTAAGGTTTATTCACCAATTCATAACCCAAAGTCTAGACAAAGTAACTTCTGTAAAAGGACCTACACTGAGACTTCAAAGTAATAAAAACGCACTTAGAAAAGATAAGAGCTCCGGCATATCAGTCATAAAAAAACCCCGCCTAACCAGTACAGTGTGTACAAAACCCTGTGTCATTTATTAAGAAGATCTAATTTCAGAAATCTTAAGGGCATTGGGAAGATGTTCTGATATCTTATCTCAGATTATCATCGTGAATGCGTAACCATGGCATCTGAATAACAGCATTGGCACTTTGTTAAATCCACAAGTTGCATGTAAAAGATTTCAGATATCCTGCTTAGGGTTCTATCCTGGTTAACCTTATTAAAAACAACTTTCCTCAAATCTATCCCTATCCTTCACAGAATCCACAGTAAACCCTAATTAACAAGCATTAACATTTGTACTGCATGGATATCCTGGTATAAATCCTGAGGATATCCTGGTGATTTCTTCCTTGGTGGGTTCTGAAGCACAATAGACCATAGGGACTTTGTTGGGAACATTAGTTGGAGACCAGGAGCTCTGACAGATCCTGACGTTCTGGTTGTCTGCTTTGCTGTTATCTTATAACCTTCTGGGTTTTGATGGAGAGGAAGGACCATCTGTTTCTCAGCTCAGCCTTTGATCTGACCAGCGCTAGAACACCTCTTCAATCTCCTCAGACAGAAGAACTGGCTCTTATCTTTGGCTTCCAAAAAGGGTATGGGGATAAGCCTTATTTGGTAGCATTCTGTAAACCTCAGAAAGCAATAAACCTTAATATACGGATATATGTGTACTTCAGTGAAGCAGTCTATCACCATGCTGTTGATTGTTGATGCTGAAAAATCGTAAATTAGAGATTTCACATTACTAATGTCCACATGTTAACTTTCTGTGAGGCGTGAGCTTTTACTTTTTATATACAGTCGAGTGCAAAAGTTTAGGACAAAAGAAGCGATTTTGTTTATAGCAACTAGAAATTGCTCTTTCGTATCCTTGAACAGCTTTTGGATCCTCTCAGATGTAAATCGGCCCCTGTAGCCCACATCCACGCACATTCTTCTTGACATATCTGTTATAACTGCCAGGTGTCTAACACTGTCAAATCAGGTCTGGCGGCCGAAAGGGTCATGCCAAAACGTCTTTTCAAAATATTTTCCTGTGAATGTTGCCTTATGTTTTGGATTGTTATTCCTGGATACACCCACATTTAATTTTTCACATTTTGGAATCCATTTTTTTTGTAGATAAATTGTAAAGTAGAGGTACATGGGGGATGCAAAAAACCATGGGGGAACAAATAGTCTACTGTATGATAGTCGATATGTTCAAGTTACCTGAAGATTTATTCATTGCACCTTATGGATTAGATATTGTTTTAAAACGAAAGTACCAATTTAAATATTTAAGCCTAGCTTTAGGTGTTTATTTTTTTCAGTCATTTGAAAGTAACCGAACATTTACCATTAACACTTACAGCTAATACATTGAGGGTTCTATCACTAGAACAGCTCTATTTCAGAAAGCACGTCACTAGCTGTTACATGACTGGATCTAACAGAATGGCCACATATTTATTAGAGATTAGGGATGAATCCTAATCTTTAATCCTTCCTTTGAGCTTATCATTGGCATGAGAATTGGGCAGGTTGCTTAAGCCGTTTCCTTAGGGGTTTATAATGGGACTGAATGCAGGACGAACATCTGTTGGCTATTCAGTGCTTCCTGTCCAGCTCCAAGAGCTTTGGGAAACACTTTCTGAACTTCAGGCCTGGGTGGAGCTCAACAAACCAGATGCTGACCTTAAAGAAGCATATGTTCTTTACAGGCACACAGGAAAGCAGGCAAGTATGCATGCAAACGTACGTACACTCACACTCAAATATCACAATAAACAGTGTTTTACATTGCTAATGCATCAGTTTTTTCCTTCTCTGCCTAAATCCCAGCTCACAGAGAATGTTTTTAGAACGTTCTGTAAGTATTCAACAGGTTCTAACAAGGTCAGACTGTAACATTCCAAAAAGAACATTCCTGCAATGTTCTAACAACATCTGATTCTGTTATAATGTTATTAGAACATTACTCACGCAATGCTTCCAGCTAGACAATAAACTAACATTATGAAATTTTTTTTGTGTTATCGTTCCTACAACTAAAAAATGTTGCAGTAACGTTGTAGGAACATTTTCAAACGTTATTTAAAAACACACAGACAACTTGACAGATTGAACGTTCTTTAAGCCAAAAGTTTCTAGAATCGTATCATTCAGAAAACGTTCCGCTAACCTAGAATTGTTAGCTGGGATGAACCTGTGTGTTCGGCCTATTGGATGTCTGGGTGTTATTATTTGCTCAAAAGCTGCACCAGTACATCAAAACAGATATGCTTTCATGCTAGATGTCATGCGATCTTGTTTGCACATCACCCAAACATAGCCTTCACTCCCTCTTCTTTTCCAGACTACACCATGTTCGTGACACGCGAGAACCCCATTAATGTGTTTGTGTATGCAAGTGCATGTGTGTGAGCTGTCTGCGTACTTGGAGAACCCAACCACAGCATGGAGTGGTTCTGCGGACAATGGGGTGTAAATAAAGGGTGAAAGAAGGGATTAAGCACCAGCAGGCAGGATGTGTACCGAGACGGGTGATGGGCCTCCGGGCTTTAGCATTACTGTCCCACACACACACACACATACTGTCTGCACACAAGGGGCAAGAGTTCACAGGACAAAAACTTCACTGTAACATTTCCTTTCCTCTGGGCTTCTTCTTCTTTGCAAATATGGGGAAGCTTGCTCTCGAGGCCTGAGTCGCCTGCTCAATTCATATTCATGAATACAGGGGTTTTTGCCTGACTCTATTCATATGTACAGTAACCAGAAGGAGGAAGAGTCCCTTCCCTCCCCTTCACAAGTCATCTAATCCTCATAGAAGCACAATTAGCACAATTAGACAGAAAATCTCACTCCAGCTCTCTGAAGCAGCTTTGTCTGGGTGGACGTCACACATGTGCTTCAAGTCACCCAAAACTTGTTTTGAAGACAATGTTGAATAATACATTACTTTGACATGGTGGATTCAGAAAGTTTTTTATTAGACAACAGAAGAAGAAGAAAAACACAGAAAGTAATACAGATTCTATAAATATGCTAATTTAATTTTCTAACTTTTTCCACACTCGAAACCCGGGACGTTATCGGCATTCGTTTACCATTAATTTGTTGTGATGTAATAATGGTCTTTGCGTCGTTCAAACTTACAGCCTTCAAACAGTATTTTACCAGGACACACGCGTTCACATTTGGCATGAAAGTGATGTTTAACAGATGAATAGATTTGGTGGAATTTACGTTTCAAACACCTGAGTCTGTTTATCACTTGCGTCCTCTTTCTACCTACTCCACGTTCTTAGAGTTCGCTGGTGGTCCACTCATAAATTGCCACATGTGCTATTCATCTGACGAACAATTTTGTCCTCTGACAAATGGCCAGCAGCTCCTTCATTTCTGAATCGCCGCAATTTCCGGACATTTCTCCTGTTATTATTTTCTATTGGCTTTTTCTCCTGCTTTTTCTCCCGGTAATGTATTGGCGTCTGTTCACACATAAACCCTCTCTATAACTTCCCGGGAAGTTTACTAGGTCTTGTGTTTTTAGTCCTGGCTCAGGTTCAAAATTAATCCCCTTTCCAAGTAATTACTGTTAAATTCCCGCATTCAAATATATGTGAGAAAAGGGGCTTTCGGAAACATGATTGGCTCTTGTACAGTATTGTATGATGCAATAACACCATGTCACAAAATAATTACTAACTCACTAAGATTTTATTTGAGATTTTCCGTTCCCCTTTCTTAAAGGAATGTGGCAAAAACGCTGCGGTGACAGTTTTTGCATTTTGACCAATCTGTGCGCTCAGATCAATTCCCCTGAAAAGATTGAATCATAAAAAAAAAAAAACATGTTCTATGAAGTTTAGGGTGACTTTCAAGAACAACAGCAAGCAAATGTTAGTTAACATAGCACTGTCTTCAGTAAAGGTCTCCTTTTCACAGTCTGCTTGTTTGCATATGTGTGTGTGTGAGTGTGGTTTCATCTGTGTTGTGGTAGTCCCCCCGAGTGTGTGCGTAAAGTGTTTCTCATCAGGGTGACAAAGATGTTCCTGGGCCTTGTTAAACTCCATCATGTTAAAACCACATCTCATTTCACACTCCCTTTTCACACATCTTTCTCGGTTTTGAGCAAAACAACCACATTTAACTTCTTAAGAAAGGGCAGTGAATATATCGTAGAGAAGAAGAGAAAGTCGCACACAGAATGAGAGAAGACAGACGTGTTGCTATAGGGGACATCCCTGTCTGAGCAAAGTAAAAACCTCATGATTTGTGACACAGCCCTCGAAGGGCCGCCATTTGGTTGGGCTAAGCTGGAAGAGGGGATTACCTCATCTTAAATGGAAACCCTAGAGCTTTTTCGCCACATCCCCCGATCCCTCTCTTCTTCTCTCTAGTGCTGTGAACTTCCCCACCACTGGTTCAATTAGCACCACTCTGCTGGGTAGCTGTTGTTGCGTTAGTACTTTCTCTTTCCCTTTTTCCTGTCTGACTATAACAGTATTTTACAAATGCAATTAAAAAAGAATTAGCCCCAAGAAGGCTGTATCTCTTTATTAACTCTGTGTGAAAGACCTAGCAACTTTGCGTGTAAGCAAGTGTGTGTGCAAATGCAGTCCAAGACATAGGGCTTTTGGAAATCAATGTCATATCGCACTGCATAGTGGGATCGAGCCGCCATATTGTCTGCATGAGCTATTTGTTTACACCAAGCAGATAAATGCGAACAGCGCCTTTTGGTTTGGTTGGAGCAGATCGTTATGCATGGCATGTTAAGGGAGAGCTCAAAAGAGAAAGGACTTCCCTTAGCATGTCATTCAGCGTTATCACAACCAAACCAAATGGAGATTCATAGGATGAAACTTTTAAAGGATGCAAAGGTGCGATATTAAAAAATGTATTTAAGTATTGTAACTAACAGATTTAATAACACGTCGATGAACAGTCATTCCAACGAAGATAAGTAAGCAATGTAACGTATGCTTAGCTTGATTTTCCTCAAAGCTTCAGTCACTCTGTAGTCACATGGCTAGCAGGAAACTTTATATAAAATTGAATTATGGAAAGCAACAAAGTTTTGGATCTGATAGTGCAGTTAATCAG
Source organism: Olivaichthys viedmensis (assembly GCA_028565825.1). NCBI lineage: Eukaryota > Metazoa > Chordata > Actinopteri > Siluriformes > Diplomystidae > Olivaichthys > Olivaichthys viedmensis. Next base: position 3,107,889 of record JAOUQW010000038.1, on the reverse strand, counting down.
ACCTCCCCTCTCTATTAACCATAAATGTAATTAATGTGGTAATTCTTAAAGAACACACAATTAACAAGGGCTTCATCCTCAATGATTTCATTTTGGACAATAAACTTGACTTTCTCTGCCTAACCGAAACCTGGCAAAAACACATGGAATACTTTGCACTTAATCAGACTTCACAACCTGGATATGCTTACATGGACAAACCACGCCATGACGGGCGCAAAATTCAAGACATCAAAATTCACGTAATATCCAATCCCAATATCCCTCCACATTTGAACACCTTGCTTTTAAACTGTCTGGTCCTAAACCCCTGGTCGTTGCTATCATTTACCGCCCCCCCTAAAGCCCAACCTTGCTTTTCCTTCTGACCTTTCTGAATTGATAACACAGATATATATGCAATCTCTCCAACTGTCTTGCTACTTGGTGATTTTAAAATACATGTTGACTCAGCAAACTGCAAATCCACAACTGATCTCCTAGACATTCTGAACTACATCACCCAACATGTCAACTTTCCCACCCATAGAAAAGGACACACACTAGACCTGGTCTGCACATCTGGCATCACCATCAGCAACCTCACCAGCAATGACCTCACCATCACTGATCATCTGGCTATCACCATGGACTTAGATATCCCCAGCCCCCTCTCCAAGGATAAACGCATCATCCCATTCCGGAATCTAAGATCCATTGACCCCTCCACTTTCTCCTCCTACCTGGCCGACACCATTCCGAACTCTGCCCTCACCCAGAATGCTTCCCCCTCCAACATGATCAACATTTACAATAAAGCACTCTCCTCCTGTCTCAATCGGCTTGCTCCCACAAAAACCAAACCCGTCTCCTTCACACACTCTGCCCCCTGGTTCACTGACCACCTCCACCTCCTCAAAGCCAACAAAAGCAGTCTCACTGTCCATCTAGATGCCTACAAATTACACATTCAGCAATACAAAGATGCCCTCAATGCTGCACGATCCTCCTACTACTCCTCCGTCATCTAGTCCGGCTCCAATAATCCCAGGGCACTATTCGCCACCATTAGCAACTCCTTAAACCCATGGACACAATCTCCAACTCCTTCACCACCAATAAATGTTATTCATTCCTATCATTCCTCCAAACCAAAACTGACACAATACACGACCAGTTGGCCTCCTCTTCCTCCTCCACCACCCTCCCTGGCCCCGAAGCCGAATCGCCTCCTGCAAGCCACCTATTCACGTCCTTCGCTGAAATCACTACATATGACCTATCCTCTGTAATCACTACCATAAAGTCCTCAACCTTTCCCCTGGATCCTATCCCCTCCACTTTAGTCAAGGCCTGTCTCCCCACACTCTCCCTACACATCACCAAAGTAATAAACTCCTCCCTCTCCACCGGTCTCGTCCCCCCCTCCCTTAAGCTAGCTGCTGTCGCCCCCATACTAAAGAAACCTGGACTCGACCCCGATACCCTCAATAACTACCGGCCCATCTCAAATCTCCCCTCCCTGTCAAAAATCATGGAACGCATTGTTGCTTCCCAAATAAAATCACACCTGGACTCTAACAAACTTTATGAACCATTTTAATCCGGCTTCCGCTCCAAACACAGCACAGAAACTGCCCTGGTAAAAATCACCAACAACATACTCCTCTCTGCTGACTCTGGCTACCTCACCATCCTCATCCTCCTCGACCTCAGTGCCGCCTTCGACACCATCAACCACTCCATCCTCACCTCACGCCTTCCGTCCTCCTTTGGCATAACTGGCACCACCTTCCCCTGGTTCAGGTCATATTTCTCTGACAGGAATCAACAGCCTCTCCACAACTCCATCAACAATTGCAAATCCTCCACTGCCCCTGTCACCCACGCTGCCCCCCAGGGTTCGGTGCTTGGTTCCCTCCTCTTAATCCTTTACATCCCTCCACTTGGTCAGATTCTCAGCCGCCATGGCCTCCAGTTTCACTGTTATGCTGATGATGCACAACTCTACCTCTCCTCCAAGAACATCACTGCTACCACCCACTCCACCCTCACCACCTGCCTCTCAGACTTAAAATCATGGATACAAAAGAACTTCAACTCCAATATATCTGAAATCCTCACCATCGGCCCAAACTCCCTCACCCTGCCCACCCAGGATTTCTCACTCGACATCGACGGCTCCATTGTCACCCCCTCCACCCAGGTCCGCAACCTTGGTATCATCCTCGACCCCACCCTTTCATTCCTTCCCCACGTCAACAACATTACCAAAACTGCCTTTTCCACCTCAAGAACATTGCCCGTCTTCAACCCTCCATGTCTTTGTCTGCTGCTGAAACCGTCTTCCACGCCTTCATAACATCCCGGCTTGATTACTGTAACAGCATCCTATGCGGTTCATCTAACAAAATCCTCAATAAACTCCAATATGTTCAGAACTCTGCTGCCCACATGCTCATCTCCACCTGCCGTACAGAACACATCACCCCTGTCCTCCGTTACCTCCACTGGCTCCCTGTAAAACA
>JAOUQW010000038.1:3036521-3061471 GCA_028565825.1 Olivaichthys viedmensis | reverse complement strand
CTGAATTATTAAATGTTAACATTAACAGTAAAAGGTTCATTTAACAGTAAGACTCCTGTTGTCTTTGAGGATGCAGTTTAACGTTAATTCTACACTTCATCTCAGCTATAAAAAGGGTTTTTGCAATGGAGCTTCAATGCTTATTGCTTTATTCTCTGTCCGTACACGTTTCCAATAATTATACTGAAGCAAACATTTATTCATGTGTCTATGTTACTGTCTGTATTTGCCTTTTCTTTGTGGGTTCATTTTATATGTCAAAACACTTTGACTGCCTCAGACACCATAATAGCTGCATGACTGAAAAAAATGCTGGATTGTTTCAAGAACCCCCTCAGGCTTTTGCGTGGCCAAAAAGTTTTCAGAAAGCCGGAGAACGTGTCCAACAATAAGAAAAATGATCTTGTTAGCTTCCGAGTTAACAAGCTCAGAGAAGTTTTCTCAGCTAAGTCGTGTTTCTTTCTCTCTCTCTCTCTCTCTCTCTCTCTCTCTCTTAATCTCAGGTCCAATGCCACAGCTTCACTGGCTACTGCTGGTGTGTAACGCCAAATGGCAGACCCATCAGCGGCTCAGCGGTAGCCAATAAGAAGCCACGGTGTCAGGGTAAGGCTCATTGGCTCGGGTTTTGTTTATTAATTGCAAAAGACATTTTTCCCTCCAAGTAAAAATAGCTTAGAGGCAAAGTAGGCTAAGTCCTGAGGTTTCTGGGGGTTTGGATGATTTCGATGCAGAAAGGAAAAGTCGCACTCCTCACAGTCTGCTGTTAGTCTCCACTAATATGTGCACCTGCCCAGTTGTATTGTGTCCACTGACTTCACTTTAACATGCCATTATAAAAAGTTATTGCCCGGTAGCAACACAGTCGGGAATATGATTGCCTTGACAACTTTGACAACTTGCTGACTGGAGTTTATGTGCACTAATATGAACTCTAAATACCCAACTCTGACAACTTAACAAGCATGAGACAGAGCTGTCAGAGCTGCCAACTGGACATTAGCCTAAGCACTTTGACACAGCAAGCCGGTGTTAAAGAGTTAGAGCCAACCAAGGAAGGACTAATGATCGCCTCCTGTTAGCTCACTTCTACTGTCTAAAGTTGCACTCGAACACAACGCAAAGACAACAGCTGATGGTTGGCATGCACGTACGTTCTGTGCCTGCAAGAAAGGAAATGACTCGCCATACCAGGCCTCTGTATTCGTAATTAAAAAAAGAAAACTGGGAAAGATGTCTCAAACTAGTATGTCAAATGATGTCCAAACTGATTTACTAACAGGGTCTACGGAGGACTGCGTCTCTCTAATTTGCAAAGTAAGGTTTTTTTTGTGGGTTTGTTTGAATGTATATTTAATTTGGGGTGTGCAAAATGCAGGACTGTAGCAGTGTGATTTACTGCAGCCTGAAAGTCACTTCGAGAACATCGATTGCGTGCGCAAAACGACTACGACCGAAGGGCAGGTATTACATTTGCGTTTGCCTGTTTCTGTTTTACTAAATCTTAATAATGACAAGGTTTCTCAAAATTAAGACTCACGATCTCAAAATAATGAGGTTACTTGAAATTATGGTTTAATATTACCGCAGTAAAGTTTTATATTAGAGATTCGCCGCACGTTCGCAGCTCTGATGCCAACCGCAATCAAAGAGAGCTTCATATTGTATTTTGAACAGTTATTCGACGCGTCTCACCCAGCATTATACTTGGCGCGTAATTACGCAGACGTGTGGCGAGCTTCAATTGACTTTTCTGGGTTTCTCGTTGCCATGGCTATCAAGAACAATTAGCATACTTCATTTACGCAACTATTCTTTGTAAATCACCCGCAACGTCCCCTAACTGCACGCGCAATTTATCAGATTGCGCAAGCCAATTCGCCTCTTTATTTGGGACCTTCAGGTAAATCAGCGCCTGTGTGTGCTCTTTTGAGAGTCTTGTTTACTTGCTTTTCTCTTCTGTACTGATTCACTCGGCTGAGCAGCTAATCAGAGAGCTCTCTCCTGCCGGTCTCCAATGCCAATTCAACACACTTGATCGGCCGTGTGGGCACTGACAAGAGTCGACTAGTGCCAACAGTGTGGGACACGCCACAAAAACTACGGGCGAGCATCAGTGGCTAATGGTCGACGGTCAGCTTGGTGTAAGACCTTAATATTACTACTAATAAAGGGGACAGGCCAAGTAGGTGTAAGTGTTTTTTCACCCAAAACCAAAAGGGCAGGTGAAATCCCGAGCCAAAACAAACAGTAGTCAAAGCATGTAGACAGATACAGATAGTATGAAATGTGCACATGATGAAGTAAGAAACCGGAAGAAGCTATTTAACAGTAATAAGATTTAGATATGCAACAGGAAAAAATGCAAATTAATGCTGGAGAATATAGAGTACATATCCACGCAACTAAATGAGTCCGTAAACAAAAGCAGGTGTGAACAATCGCATTTGGGGATGTTAAATGCTGACAGGTTCGAGTCGTGTCCGCAAGTGTGACACATTAAAGTTTCAACAGGAGTCAGTGGATCGCTTTGGTCTTTTGCAGCCCTGAGCCATATGGGAAAGAATACGAGCCTCTTGGATCTCTCGCTCGAGCTGTTAGCATTAAGCAGCTTCGCTTTCGAACACGGCTAGAAAAACGTTTTATCCCCTAGAGGTCTAGCCTCACGCAGCCTGCCAAAACTCTCACATAACCAAAGCCACCTGCCCCCCTTCTCCAGCCGCCTGCACCGGGCCGGATTTAGGCTGGGACTGAGTGTCCCCCGATTACTGCTAGCACAATCTGCATGCTTAGCTTTTACGCCGCTGTGGCGGCCAATTAGATAACTATTTTAATTACGCATGTGAGAGCTTAATCAATACAACGTGGAGGAGTGTCGGAAAAAAAAAAAACAGCTGCGTGTTTTGGACAAAACACGGGCCACTTTCCAACACCGCTCCAGCATGGTGTCATATATTGTCCCCGCAGTCTTCAAAACATGTCGGCATGTCATACAGAGGCTTCAGACATCATTTGGAACACGAGGCCTTTTTTGATTATAAAACGTAACCAGGCCAGCTGCGAATTTCATTGTGCTTTGGTGCACTGTTTTTATTAGTATAGCTCATTTTGCAGATTGGAGTCACATTTGCTTTCTCTTAGAAATTAAATTCTGAGTTTGTCTGCAGTATAAGAAAGTAACCCAAGTACCGTAATGTGTTAACATGTTTGCAGGCTCCAAGCACGAGAAGGTCACTCCTAGAGAGCCAGGGAAAGCAGGTACATACCTACACAATGTGTGTGTGTATGTCTATACATACATGTGTGAATTTGTTTTATTCTCTTTACCATACAACTCTTATCATGATCCACATATTGTGCTTGAAAGTGTGTATGTATGTGTGTGTATGCATCTGTGTCCACTTTACCTTACAATCCTTCACAATCCTTCACAATCTTTCTTTCTTTCTATGCATCTTATTTTACAGCAGACTGAAATAGCAACATTTACCTCATCTACCTCAGGCTGGCTTTTTCAGCCACACCATCATTTATTTTTCGTTCCAGATGAAGAACCGTCAAATGTTCTTTACTAACTGCACAACCCTTCCTTCCAGTTCTTTTCACAGACAGAGATGCCGTTTGGGCCCATTTCACTCTTTATCCTCTTTGCTGTTTCGATCTCTTTCCCTCACAGCAGGAGGAATGCTTCAATTTATTGTAGTTGTGGCGCTTTGAGCACAAATGACGTGCACCATTTATGACTTTATAAGTCCCTTTCTATATATATCTTTATTGAGCCCTTAGTGGGAAATTGACTTGGAATGAAATAAGGATAAGATGAAACAGAAATATAGACATATAATGAGGCTGGAATACCTCGATAATGTGAATTAATAAGATATATACGGACATCTATGTTAGTAGTAGTAGAAGAAATAGTAATAGGTGATACTGTGAAAATATATATAAGACTATGTGCATACACGTATACAGAACAATTTGTATTTATATATACACATTTTAAATGAAAGCCTCAGCTAAATAATGTGGACCTTAATTAATGGGGTTAAAATGCTGTTAAAATGACACTTAGCTGTTTTGTGAAGCAAAACGAATCCAGAGCGATGCCTGAGATGGCCACTCATCAAAGAATCCCACTAAGACCAACTGGAAGAATTCCTCTACTTTCAGACCAACAATAATAACATAGCAATGGTTCATGGGTCATTTCATGACAATGGTTTAGGATTTTGCAATTTCCTTATAACCGAGGCCTGGTGAACAGCATTATCCAAGAAGACAAAGAGACAGAGAAAGTGTGATTTGCCCTCCATGACCAAAGATTGCATCAGCCAACTTTTTTGGCCTGGTTGAGGTGAACAACTCGCTCTATGTCATCATTTATCGAAAACGAATATTTGACCCTTGTTATATTTGATTCTTGTGAAATAATGCGTTTTTGAAAAACGAGAGAAATCAATTGCTTCAACTGGCTTTAAAAACAATTTGGATACTTTCAAATTGTTGTAATGCCAAATTTCATTCAAATGGCAACACGTCTGCTGCTAACACACAGTGCTAATTGCTGTCGTATGTTAACGACTGATAGCTAGTACTGACTCAGTTTGGTCCCCTATGCATGATGCAATATCATCATTACTGCTTTCAGTAAACAAGAACAAACTTTTTTGGACTTACATTAGTGAAGAATGAGGGGATCTTATTTGAGAAATATTGCCAAAACTGTATTAGTTTAATAACCGATTAAATAAAACCAGATTTTTGGACCTTAGCTTATGACTTCATCTCACCAGGCCTAGGCGCAGTTTTGTTGCTTTCTGAGTCACATGAGTAACATTAGTCAGACACAACTCAAGCTCTCTCTTTTATGCTTTTTCAAACATTTAAGGTTAAGTACTGTACTAAGTAGTGTTCAGTCTGATTCAGCATATCTCAGCATTGTGTACTGTGTTCTTTCAGACAAGAGATCACATGATTATAACCACTATTCCCTTCCTTTTTTCTTCTTTTTCTTCACTTTTCAAAGTCTTTGTCCTTCAGTCTGTCCCTCATTCTTTCCTCCCTTCCATCCTCTCCTATTCTTATCCTCTTTTCTCCTGGCCGGGCCACGTGCAAATATTTTTGGATCTTTAACATGCCTTGGATGTCTAGCTTACTCTTGTAATTGTAGTTTCCTTGCAAATCTTCTCCATTCTAAACGCAGATGAGCCTGTTGTTCTCGTCGAGGAGCCACAGCCACCAACTGACGAGGAAGGTGAGTGGTGGTCATCATCATTGCTGATTATCAACAGCAGCATTATTAAGATAATGATTATCATCCTCTTCATGATCATCATCATCATCATCATCAGCAGCAGCAGCATTATTAAGATAATGATTATCATCCTTTTCTTCATCATCGTCATCATCATCAGCAGCATCATTGTAAACTATTAATGCGTTCACATCATGTTGGAATTACCGTAATTACGAGCTTCCGAGTTGTAAAAAGCGCTCACATCTTTGTCGAACTCGTAATTACCAGTTGGGAAGTCAGAATTTTCTGAAAGCTCGCGACCGGAAAAAAGACCAGTGGCTGGTCAAATCTAAGTCAGTATTGATCATGTGACAGGCAAGTGTTATTACATCATAAAATATAAGAGCCTATTATTAATCATTCAAATGTAACCTCAGTTGACGAGGGGAAAGGGACGGGGGTGTAGTGTTGGTGAAATTTGAAATTTAAATATTCAATGAATCTGGATTTCTTGATGAGGGTAAAAGTGTAAAGAATGTGCTTCTGTGACATTTTTTTGTTGAACCTCCATGTCAAGCAATTTATTATTCAATATGGAAAAAAATGATGGTTTTTAAAACAAGTTTTTGTCTTTTTTTCTCTAGACATGATCTCGCAGTACCCGACTCTCTGGACTGAGCAGGTGCGCAGCAGACAGAACAGGACAAGGACACAGTGTGAGTTTAAGTTTCAGGTTTCATTCCCAGTCTCCCGCAGAACTGACATAGATCTTTAGGTTAATGCCTGCTCTTTTTCTTTTTCTTTCTCTTTAGAATTAAAACAACTGAATGTATTTGTTAGCTGTTTAGTTACCGAGTTACTGCACCAGGCTATGAGGACAAGTGCATATAAATCAATGTATTCAGCAGGCTTCATTTATCCAAAATGACTTACAAGTGTGGCTGGATTCAATCCAGTCAGAGCTGAGCAGTTGAGGATTAAGAGACTTGCTAAAGGGCCAAAAAGAAACTCCAGGGCCTCGAACCATGAGCCACTAGCACAGAAGTACTAATGTGTGTTTATGTGGCGTGCTCTTTTTTATGTGTGTTTATGGAAAGTGTTTAACAGTAGACCTGTTATTTGGATTAGGTCACTCTGGCAGTCGAATGGTTTGTATGCGACATACACAGCTTTGAATAGCAATAATTCCTCCTAATGCCTGCAGAATACAGCAAACAACACGCACAAATTTGCACAAATCCCAACAATCTTACTAACATTTGGATCTAGCTGCATGGATCAGCAAAGCCTTCATTCAGTCTCTAATGGAAAAACGTGAGTGCATGCACAAAGGCACAATGTTTACTCGGATGGGACGGCATATGCACTCGTGCAAAAGCTTTCTGCGTGCGCATGAAAGGCTTGATTATGACGTCTTGATGATTTATGATCAATAAAACTCCTGTGAAAGCAGTTTGGATGGTGCTGCGTGTGAGTGTGAGCGAATGGTTTGATTATGACATCTCGATGATTTATGATCAATAAAAAACGCAGCGTGTGGATGGTTCTCATTAGCTAGTTGTTCTGCGGGTAAGCGGTGATTATTTCTTCACCAGCTGTTCAGAACAGGGAGAAAAAAAAACTAAACGAAAGGAAAGAGAATAAGGGGAGAAAGGGGGTGACAAAAGGAAGAGATGTGGGAGAGTTACTAGAAAGATGGATGGTGTGAAAGATTTATTTTTGTAATTTTATGCCATTTGTGTTTCTGTGTATGCGATTAAAAGATGCTTGATTCCTGTGTTTTCATCGTGCATGTCCATTTCGCAGTAAAAGGTGGAAGAGATGAGGAACGAGTCTCCGTCTCACTCATATTTATGTTAAAGTTTGTTTATTCTTTGCCGAGATGGCTTTGAACCATTACTGAAGAGTAGTGCGGTATGGCATGCGTCTTCTAAAGACAGAACGATCCTGATTGAATCCTGATGCAGCACTTGTAGCAAAATCTAATCTTTTCAAGTCAGAATGCATTCCCCATATGGATCTTTTATGCATTCAGGGTTGGGATAATATGCATCATGCATTTCGTTTTTTTTGTGTGTGTGTGTGTGTGTATCACTTTGAATTGTATTTGTGTTTGAAGTTGAAATGTCTTTTCAATACTGACGTATACGAGGATGCACATGTGCACGTGCATGAATTATATGTAAATTAAATAGTGATGTTGCTTAGGCACTAAGAGCATGCTTCTTCTCTTAAGTCTATCCGTTTTCTGTCTCTGACTCATTTTTGAGCCCTCCTTAGCTCCTCGGCCTTGCTTCTTTTGTCCACTATCTGCACGTTCTTTTCCCCTTTCATCCATCCAGAATGTATGTTAACGTGGTTAAAATCCATCAGTGTGGTTCATTCTGAAGTGATCATTGCTATGTCCTCCTTTCTGGGAAGGCATGCACAATGAGAACTCTGTATGGGTCCAAAGTAACAGCCACATGAAGTTCACTGCATTTTGGCCAAAAGTCTTTTGGCGAAAACACATGACAGTCATATTTTACTCATTTGATTATTGTTTTGACTATTGTATGTATTGCAATTTTAGTCAACTAAAGCTGAACAGTTTTTTTTCCCCCTAAATCCCGCAAATATGTTCTTTTTAAGTTGACAAAAAACGCAACTGCATTAACTTCCCATGTTTTTATTCCTCCTTAAGGGGCCAGAACGCTTTGCGAATGCACATTTCCCCTTACTGGCTTCCCAAAACCTTTCTCCTTCATAGAGAGTGGGCGCATTTAATAATGTTACTCTAGTGAGCACATTTATCACGTTGCACACGCTTTATAAAGGTTATTGAATTCCAGTGACTTTGGTGGGTGTGTCATCAGGTATTCTAGTTCTAGCTGGCTAGTATTATATTAGCCTTATAAGACAGACACTACAAAAAGAAGATCCTTGTAGTCAAAAAGCTTTCTGAAACCACAAAGCTGTAACGTTAACATACATACGCAGATCAGAGAAGGAGACTGGTCCGTAGTCTATCTAGCAGTGTGCGCGAACACAGCAGCGCTGATGCTTATGCAAACAAGAAGAAGTATCACAAATTCATAATGAGCAGTTGCGACTGTCACCAAATAACTTATAGCCTAGGTAGCGTTAGCTATCTAACATTAGCTAACTAGCTTAAAGGTTGGCACAGTGTAACGTCAGTCTAAACAGCAGAAATAAAGCCATTTTGTAAGGGCCAACATTAATACTTGTAGCTACAAGTTACAAAGTGTACACTCTTAAAAATTTGTTTTTTTTTCCCCCAATTCAGTACCCCTAAGGGTTTTTTGTTTTGTCCCTCTGGGGAAAACTCTTAAAGGTTCTACGTACAACCCTACAACTGAGGCTTTCCCTTTCAAAAAAGGTTCCCCTAACCATCCAAAGAAACCCTGAGGAACCTTATTTATCTAAGAGTGTAATTAGCTCACTGTGCATAGTTTCAATTCACTATTACTAGGACATTTTGTACTTGTACTGGAACAGGACCTACAGTTATGGGGGAACTCAAATTTGCACATCAGAGTAATAAGACTGCAAAGAATCTCAGGAGCAAAATGTCCATCAGTTGGTCCCTTCACTAATAACCGTTTAGAAGGTTTTATTTTTTTAATTTTGTTGAGGGGTCACCACATATCCTGCTGTAGGTCCTCAGAACATGCTAAGTGTCATACATAGCACCAGTCATTATATATTGTGGAAACTGGACGGAAACCATTCAAATTCAGAAGCTTTTTTTTTTACCAGGCTAGACGACAGTGACTGTTTCTGCTCTTCGTCTCTCTCCTCTCTCTTTTCTCCAAAACAAGCACAGATGCTTAACCTCTTTACACAGCAAGGAACTGCTAAACATCATTCATCATGTACAGAATCTACATTTCTTTCCCCATTCTTCAATCACCTCCTGTCTTTCTCCATTTTGGTCTCTTTCCTCTCTTCCTTCTTCTTTGTGTTTCAAGAACAAATAAACTCAATGTCGGTTAAATACACTGTTTGTGTGAAAATAAAGAAAACCTCCTGTTTTTCTCGTAGTCTCTTCTTGTGATCAAGAGCAGCTGACGGCTCAAGAGGAGGCGAGGCAACACAAGAACGAGGCAGTGTTCATCCCCGACTGTGCCCAAGGTGGTCTTTATAAGCCAGTCCAGTGTCATCCTTCTACTGGCTACTGCTGGTGCGTTTTAGTAGATACAGGACGGCCCATACCTGGCACCTCTACCAGGTGAGTTACAGAAGAGGTCACATCTACAGCTCATGGTTCTCTTCCTGTCGCTTAAAGGAATGCTTCCACAACCTCTCAGCTTAAGATGAGCCAAAGTCTGGGAGTATTTTTACACAGAAACTCACAGGGCTAAATTTACAGGAATAGATACAGAGTGAATTTGGATTAGAATTGCCTATTGGTTGCCAACTTTGGATCACCCTCTGTTCTTATTCTTGTTGCTTTTGATGCTGAGAACCAAAAGAAGCTTCCTTCAGAGACTTCTGGACTTTCATACAACAGACAAATGACAAATGGCTTACATCCTGTTCAAAAGTCATCACTTGAGAGCTTTCAGATCTGACATATCCCCAGTGATCTGGAGGGGTACCACTGGGGTCAGTGCTGGACCCAATTCTGTTTTTAATACACATGCTTAGATGATGTTGTGCAGACATTTAAAATAGACCCGATGTGTACACAAAACCTACACAGTATCAGTATTAGGTCAAAGCAAGCCTCCTCAGTCCTAAAATTGAAGCTCGTTGGCAGATGGAAAGAAGTTAGTGGTATTGGCAATGGAAGCTCTATAACAGACAGCAACGTAATATACGTTTTTCCCATTAAATTGCATACATGTTTTTTGTTTTGTTTCCACTGACCTGTAAATAACATACTGTATTTTCAAATTGACAAGTTCTAAGAAAGATCCGGGATGTCCCTAGCATGGAATGTATTGTCCACTCAAAGCACCTCCCACTCTTGCAGTTCTGACCATAACAACCTTCTTCATGTGACTAGCAAACCAGTGCTTTGCGGCTTTTAATGGGAACTTAATACAAACCTTTCAGGAAGCCACACACAACTACTGCTATGGATTCTGTTAAGCTGATTTCCCCAAAAGGATTGTTTTTTTATAGACATTTTTAGACTACCATAATATTAATTATTATAACTGTTATATCTCACCGTCACTCTTGTATTTTATAGATCTTTTAAATAAGACTTACAAGATAAACCCTTTGCATATCATTTATATCCCTTGGGGTTAGTTTGCACAGAACCTACAGTACAAATACTTTCTTTTTTGGCATCCTAAAGAAGCACTTCTCGTGTGTTGAAAGAGGAAACTCCCTTCTTGCCTTTTAAAATGGTAGGTTCCAGTCAACCCTATAGTACATCTAATATACTCTCGGGGCAATGGCCCATTATTCAGCTTACGGTGTGGTCCAAAGCTGAGCTATGGGGTCCCTCCGGGTTCTATACTTGGCCAAATCTGATTTAGTCTCGTCAGTCAGAAGAAGTAGTTCTGAATTGAATAGAATTAAGCTAAATTGTTAAGCAAGTCAATATTCTGTGTGAGTTGTACAGCTAGGTTCATTCATATAGTGCTTCATCAACGTACTCCTGTATGTGTGTGTGAGTGTGTGCATGTTCCAGGGTCAGTGCCGCTGATTTAGCAGGGATAGCTGTATGTGCTTTTCAGCTACTGTTTCAATGAGGCAGGGGAGAGTTGTGTAGTATTGTTGTGAATTGCTGAGTATTGCTCACTGCAGTATCGAGTTAACGAAGCCCAGGGCAGAGTGCCAGACTGCACATTAGTGCACCTACAAGGTTCCTCGTCCTCTCTCTCCGTCTCTCTCTCTCACTATTCTGGTTCTCCTGTTCTGGGTCTAAGTTGGCCAGGTCCCCAAGCAGTGACTGGAACTTGTTCATTTTCCAAGCGGATTCATGAATACGTCTCTGTGTCCCACGCTCTCTTTCACTCCCTTTTCACTCTGTCTGTCTTTCCATCAACCGCTCTCTTTTTCTTTCCTTAACTTTCTCATCTGCCACACAGCCATTACTCTCCAAGTGCAAAACCCACAGCTGTGCATCACACTTGTTAATCAAGCTTCATTTTCAGGTCTTTTTTTTTCCACGCTTCTACTCTCATAAATAATTCAAGAACTCCAACGGATCTCATTAAGCGTTCCTGGGTCATTTTCCACGCGATCAAAATCTTGATCCGCTTGCTTTTAGTCTCACAACATTATGCAGTCATGTAGCAGGAGACCAATAGAGCCTGACTAGTGGATTACGCAGTTTCCCTCAGGGCCGAGTCACAAATGGAACTGATTTCAGATCAGTTTGTGGCATCTCAACATCTCAGTACGCCATAGATATAGCCCGAGGTTTGTTATTTTACTATGTGAAAAAAAGAACTGGAATTCCTGCATTTTATTTCCACAATGTTTGCATTTTGACTAATGTTCCTTCGTTTCTTTATACATCGAAAACAATCAAGCTCTGTTTGCCCCTCTTTCCACAGGTATGAACAGCCAAAATGTGATGGTAACGCGAGAGCCCATCCCAACAAACCGAAAGATCTGTATAGGAGCAGACATCTGCAGGGTAAGTGTGTGCGTGTGTGTTTGTGTTTCTAAATCTCCATTGGGAGATGGCAATGCCGGTGCTAATTTGCGATTAATAGAAAACACTTGTCTTCCACTCCTCTTCTAGCAACCCCATTCTCTTATATTTCTGATACAAATTGCACTTTACAGCCTCACTTTCTCAACACAAGCTCATGCCTATGTATGCGGGTGCGGGAGAGGGAGTGTGTATGCGTGCCTATACGTTTTTCTGTGTGCATATCGCTAGCATGTACACAGCCCTTATTGTGGTTCATGGTGCAAAGCCTCCAGTGTGGTTAGTTTTGACAAATGGTTGAATTATATAAACCCTGTTAAAAACATTGGGACCAGGATAGTTATCACCTGCCATCCAGGTGTGTGTATGTGTGTGTATGTGTCTATGCACACATTTTCTCTAATGTAAAGTTCCACTGACCTTAACAGTGGTAAAGGTAAAAATGGTAAAGGTAAAAATTAATCTATCAGTTCCATCATGGAGATGAGCGATAGGAGAGATTATAGAATAGAGATTAGAGCTTAGATAATGTGAGGAGGGAGGACGAGGATGGATGAATGAGTATTAAGGACGGAAAGGAGAGGAACAAGAAGGGAGGAATAGAGGGAATGACCACAGAATGAAACAGACAGCTAATTTATCTGGGTCTGACTTTGACTAAGAACTTTCGCAGAACTTTTTTTCCCTCTCTCTTTACACAAATGCATAGTGAAATGTTCACGCCGTCACACAAATCCCCCAATTGCTCACTAAATCAAAACGTCCTTTAACATTTCCCAGACGCTAATAGGATTAACTATACCATGGTTAGACGGAGTAAGGGTGTAAAATAGGCTTTCGAAACCATGATGAAGTGTGTGTGTGCATAATCACGACTGCATGCATGTGCTCTTCATCAGCGGTGTGAATACTGTGACATTTCGAGCACTTTAAGAGGTTTAAGGGGAAAGGGCAAAACCGCATAATCTTGCTTCGCCTCACTTTTAGAAGGCTGATTAAAATGCCTTTGTCTCAGACTTCAATTTTCACACATTATAGTCAATTAAAGAACAATAAAAATCAGAATTCCTTTTTAGAGGAAAGCGAAATGAACTTCTGCCTGGAAATATCTTTGCTTGGCCTTGGGTTTCCCTGCTCCGTGCTGTTTGGCTAGCTCACTGCCGTACACTTTCTCAAACATGTTATTAACGGAGAGTGTTAATGAACAGAGCTCTCTCTGTTTCCAGGGTGTGTATGTGTGTGTGTGTGCGTGTGTGTGTTTACTCAGCCGTTTCTCTTGCCAGCAGCTTGTCCACAGGTGCCGTGCAAGAGCAGATCTAATGGTCATGGCTGGTTGATTACGGGGCATGAAGGTCTCTGTGCATTTACATTTCCCGAGCAGAATTCCTTGCTAGTTCGAGCAAGTTGGTTGTTTTTGCTACAATTAATTGCTAATCTCAGTTAAAGGATTCCACGGCTTAAATGGTCAATGTGGCTATTTAATTTCTTTTGCATTTCGTGTCTATTTTTAGAAATCTGATCACATTTCCTATTTCCTATGTCCTAGGGCCAGTGGTTAGGGAGAATGAAGGCCACTATGTCTGCCGAGCATTCTTCATACATAAAGACATTCCTACACACACGCACACACCTAGACAGACACAAAATAGTCTTTTTTCCCTCTGCCCCTGATTCAAACAGCAGCCTGCCTCATTTGGCTGGGACGCCTGTTTCGGTATGATGGTTATAAATGTGCTTCTCACAGCACGGCAGTGTGTGTGTATTGCTGAAGGAATGGTGATGAGAGCTTTACGGGGTGAAAAGGGAGAACGGGGGCAGCCGTGTTGAAAGCACAGCTGCGGT
The DNA here is from genome assembly GCA_028565825.1 of Olivaichthys viedmensis. NCBI lineage: Eukaryota > Metazoa > Chordata > Actinopteri > Siluriformes > Diplomystidae > Olivaichthys > Olivaichthys viedmensis. The sequence goes on along the minus strand of JAOUQW010000038.1, from coordinate 3,047,771 downwards.
GAGTGGAGATGTGTTTGCCCAGCGCTGTCCCTGGAGAGACAAAAAGCAGACCTGGGGAAGGAGTCTTGGCTTTCGCTTGTGACTGCTGGCACGACCTCGCTCCACGTGTGTTAATGAAACAGTCCACACAGACTGTACATGTATATATGTACACACAAACTACCCTAGACATAGTACAGGTTTAGGGCAGCCGCTAAATCCTTGTCTACCATAATCATAAACTAATAAATACCTCTTGCAAGCTAAGCTAAATGGATGAATTTGCTATATACTGAATAGCAATGATGCATACTACAGTATTATTTCCTATACTTAACCTAAATAGATGCACCCGGGATCATCACTGCACATTTTAGTATCTTAAAGAAAGGTTTTGACGAAAACAAGACATAAAGATAATCAAGATAAAATTAAATGACATGTTTGGATACTGTCACAAAGAGTCGCTAGAAAAGAGAATGTTATAAATTGCACTATGCACTATTGCAGCTTATATATTAGCTAGCTAGATATCCTGCTAGCTTATAAGCAGCTATTAATTAGTAGAGTTATATGTAATAAGGCTGTCCATAAATTAACACACTAAGCTACGCTTGACAGAAGGAACAGGGACGCTAACCATCCATCCTTTGAATCTTGAATCTGTAAATCAACTTGCATGTAGCCATTTCTACATGTTAAAAATGACGTATGCACATTACACATGGTTATTTCTGAGGATGGAATGATATCATTTCTGGGAAGCACATGACCCATGCATGAAATATCCATTTTTATTCATTTTCTTTTTGGTCACAGCATCTCAATTAAGAGTCAGCGGCCTTTTTCAACTCAGCAGGCTTAGCGAGTTTGTTCTAGAATACTTGGATTTTCAAATGCTTATGAGAGGTACACAGCTAGTTGGCTATGAATATGGTAATATATGTATAATACATGGACCTTTCTAAACAAGCTAACCTTAAAAACTTTAAACTACAATAAATGAATCATTATACTAATATCACCTACAGGAACGAAGTCCAATAAAGTTGAACCCAGTTTTCATAATTCAGTCAAAAGACTTGAAACCACAGCATAACAGGAGAATTAGTGAACATTTCGTGACAGACCAGAGCTTTGATATGCTTCCTTTCGAAAAAAACGTTCTCTTGAAAATTTACGGCCAAAGCTCACTGTTGCCAGTACTATAAATCTCCAATGATTTGAGAGATGCTTTTCATGGTGTGGGAGTGACTAGATGTTTTTCAAAGAGGAGAAAGAAGAATGCAGGCCTGACTCCCACATGAACAGGTGGGTGAGATCTTTTATTGGAACTTGGCCTGTCAGAGCCCTACTCGAGCCCTATAACGCCTTGCAGCATCTCTCAAACAGCACAGAAACATGCGAGGCCTACACTTCCCTGTTCATTTTTCGCCATTTTTCGCCTTCTCCACATCTCTACATGGGGCTTGGGGATGTGTGTTTATTGCAGATTAGGCTTCACACACCTGTTGGAGAAGTCTGTACCATGCAATTATCTCTGGCGTAAGAGAAACCGTAGCCTTGGGGACCAGTCGTAAACACTCCAGCCTTCATGCTCCCCCCACACACACACATTTAGCCATCTGTGAAGGTCGTAGTGATGGATGTACAGACGGATATAGAGGAGGGGAGAAGAGGGTGGCTGTGAGAAAAAAGGAAAAGCCTCAGGAGGAAACCACCTCTTCACACGCCCTCCTAGAAAGTAGCTTTGGCTTATTGAAATGATTGCGTTTGACGTTTCTTCATCCTGAGGTTGGATGTTGATGTTGTTTACCTAAAGAGACTAGAAGTAATGTGAGATGTGGTTGTCTCACATCACTCTCTGAAAAACCATTAAGGCTATTTCTAAGATTTATTGATCTGTGCCTTCGAGACTTTCCATCGAGCATTCTCATTTTAGAGTTTGTATGGGAAAGTGAAATGAAGTGGAAAATCATTGCTACAAATTGGCAAAAAGTGGAAATGAAGACTCATAAAGGATCCATGCCTTCCTGGATCTCACAGGTTTACTTTATAACACTTCAGGATAGCGAGCAAAATCTAATTTGATCTCAATGTACACTCAATGTACCGTTTGTTTTGTTTTGTTTCCTAAAGAACCTTTAGATTGATGGATTTTGAACTATTTTTGTTGGTGCCACAGTGAACAAAAAAAACCTCCATTATAAATTTTACCATTATATGGAAGGATCATTGTGGTAGAAAAAGATTATTTGGTTTATCGTAGCAACACCAAAAAATAGTTAAATAATCATGGACCGAAAGGTTCTGTAGGGAACTAAAAATGGTGTATTCTGGGAACCAAAAATAGTTCTTCTATGGCATTGCTCTAAAGAACCTTTTCTGCCACCTTTTGGGACTAATCCTGACCACTCTGTATAAAACCATAAGCTTCTTTGTAGAACCCTACAACAGTGTTTCCCTATCAGAGAGGGTTCCAAGTACAACCCTTTAGAAAGTTAAGAACCCTTAACTATCCAAATAGCCCTTGAAGAACCACCTTTTCTAAGAGTGTACCTGTCTCCGTGTTTATGTGTGTTTTAAGCTGTTGTTAGCTGTGGCTATAAAATCCTCAGCATGATTGACAGGCCTTCTCTTACTCTCTTATGATGGGGAGGTCTGGCCTTTATGGCAACCTCTAAACCTTTCCACCAGGTTTCCTCTCCAACTTGGTTATGTGTCGCTGCTGTTAAAGCTACAGAACGTCTGTTATTTTTACACCCTCACACAGTTTATTGGGCCACCTATATAGTACCCATATCTGTATAGCCACCATGACATGGAGGAGCTTTTAGGCTTTCTTCCCCATATATAATTACTTCACTCATTTGACAAAGTGTACACTAAACCTGAGCATCTCTTCATGCTTTTCAGGATGCCCTGGAGCCAAGAAAACCGAGTTTCTGACAAGTGTTTTGGATGCGCTGTCTACAGACATGGTGCTTGCAGTTACTGATCCAGCTGCTGCTGGCAGGTAAGCAAACACCTGTACATTTGATGGGGAAGTGTTTATGTGAAGTCCTTAAAGTGGAATAGCACTCAGGTTTTTAACATGCCATTACACAACCTGAGGATGCCTGTGGAGATATTACACCTCTATTTTCTGACTGCACCGCAGTATACGGGTTCATGGTTTGAATGCCACCTAAATAAATCTCTCTTAGGGTTTCTCAAGGGTCCTTTGGACAGAGTTCTTAGCTTCCTAAAAGGAAAACTCCTGTGGTAGGGTTTTTTAAGGGTTCCCCCCAAAAAGACAACCTGAAGAACCCTTTAGGGTGATACATGGAACCTTTTATTCTAAGAGTAAAAATAAAAAAAGATAGACTCAATTTCAGAAGGGCTATCTAAAGAGAACATGAGAACTTACGTGAACATTTCCATTCCTTCCAAAAATGAAAGATGCCAGGCACGTGTGATATTGCTTCTGAAACAGAGACCACATTTTTTTTATTTTTGCCAAAATGTTTTCCAATTTGCTGAATGAAGCTGCCACTCATGCAACATAGGAGCTTGGAGGAGAGCGCTAACTGCTCTTTTCTGTATACATGAGCTAACCATGAGTCCATGATTGGCTAAGGCCACCTTCCCACCCAGAGAACAGGGCCAGTTAAGCTCTTTTGGACCGTGGATTTTGTTTTTTTGGTGGCATCATCAGGATTCAAAATCTCAATCTCCTGTCGACTGGTCAAAACCCTGGACAATTGCGCCACAGACAGTTGGAGCCTCAGACATACTTTTTTTTTTTTAGGAATATCCACCCTACCACCTCAACTACAGCTCATGAGCTCAAAACTTTACGCCAGATTTATTTTTGTTATAAGGATTAGTTCATCAGGATACACAATGGAAGCTCTTGATAGATTTTCATACTTAAGATGCATTCACAACTTTACAGCTTCATCTTGTTTCCAACTTAATACAGAATTAAGGCACTGACTAAAGACTCAAGCAAAACTAATTATTATTTGTCTTCGCCCAGAATGCCAGAACCAGACCCTAACCACACTCTGGAGGAGCGGGTGGTGCACTGGTACTTCAGTCAGCTGGACAAGAACTCAAGCGGCGACATCGGCAAAAAGGAGATCAAGCCCTTCAAACGTTTGCTGCGCAAGAAATCCAAACCAAAGAAGTGCGTGAAGAAGTTTGTGGAGTACTGCGACATCAGTAACGACAAGTCCCTGTCACTGCAGGAGCTGATGGGCTGTCTTGGGGTCACGAAAGAAGAAGGTAGGTTGCTGTTTATTGTCCCTGGCTAAGACAGAAATGTTAAGAAAAAGAGAAACACAGAAAAAGAGTTGATAATATCTGATTTGTTAGCATATCTGACAGAATATCTTGAGTTGTAGATGATTTCTGAGTGGTAGTTCCATTAAATAAATGTATAACTGTTAGTGTTAGTTTCACCAGTTACATGTGTAAATGTGTAATTGCACTTAATTAGAGCTTTTCTCAGGATGGCTTGTTGAGCTAATGGCAATAGGCAATTGGTTATAAAACACTTTCTTTACTTTCTCCTCAGGGGCCAAAACAAGCGAAGGCACAACCTCCAGTAAACTGGTGAGTTAAATGGCTGGTTTTTTTTCTGTTTTATGTTCCCTGCATGTTTCCCTACATCCTTATTAGGCAACCTCGGAACTTACAACATAGTGTTAAAGAGAGCAGAGACAGGCAATGTATGAGATAAGAAATAACAAAAACAGGTTTATGATACTTGCACAGAGTACAAATGAAATCTAGCATGCACATTCAATCAAAATTTGGGAGAAACATCTGGAGTTTCTTAAGTTACATTAAAGTTTAATCACACAGACAAAACAATGGCAAATAAATAAGGAAAAATATTAAACAAGCGTTCCACCAAATACCAAAATCTGTGTATTTAAGGGACTTATTAACTGGGCGCTGTCCGATTCCAGAAGGATTCTAAATTATTACTTTATTAAAAGAGTGTAAACCAGTTAAAACTATAGATGAGAGACTCATAGACAGTTCTAGTATCAATTTAAAGACAATGATGTGTTATGTGCTACATAGTGCCTATTTAGAGTGATCAATATCTTTTTTGAATAACCCCTTAAACTCCCAGGATCTATGATATCTATAATATGGTGGCTGTGATCAGAAGGTCGTGGGTTCAAACCTCAGCTCCGCCAAGCTGTCACTGTTGGGCCCTTGAGCAAGGCCCTTAACCCTGCTGTTGTTTTAGCGACAAGAACAAAAGGAAGTGACACTTCCTGTTCAAATTTGATTGGCTTCAGCAGCCTAAACAGTCAGCTGGTGTTACAGTCAGATTATGAGATAGTGTTCCTGTGTATGGAGCAAAGGTCATAAAGTCCAATAAAAATATTAAACAGGGAGGGGGGGGGGAAACAAGCAGCTTTTTTAATCTGAAGCTTGCTTACAAGCTTACACATGTTTAGTATTTTTATGAACACAGTCCAGTCCTCAAGAGTTTGATGAAATCTATCAATGCAGTGCTTATTTGTTGGGACGTGCAAATCTAATACTGGAACGCTGGATCGGGTCGAGATATTTTCCAACCTGACCCACTGACATATTTTATGTGGTGAATGCGTGTTATGTTAAACGAAACAGCACAACTCATGCACGTGAATATGGAACATGCCTTAAAGAATGCCACGATCACTTTATCTGATGTTTCACATAAGGCAACAGAAGCCTGCAGAGTTACTAAGAGGATCAGATCAGTATTGGGCAGTGAACAACACGCAGAGCTCTGATATCGGTGTCATATTGAAAATAAATCCTTACTTATGTGTGTCCACCTAGACTTAAACAAAAACTTTCTTGCAGGGTTGTTCCATTGAGGAAATGCAAAATGAGTTCTTGGCGGTGTTTTATTCATCTCTATTTGGGTGACACAACTAGCAAGAGTTGGAAAGTATGTAGTCCTGACCCATTATCAATATGTATGGAGTGTACGCTATGCATCAAGACAAATATATCAGTAGTAATGGAGTTAAGTTGCTACATAAAGCAAATTGCGTAAAAATTAGTATTTGGTTGCATACTCTTTACATGCAATCACTGCCAGACGTGTACAACACATTGAGATGACTAGACTCTTTTAATGGTTGCTTGTTAACTTCAGTTTATTTGCATTTGAACTTGACATCTTAGTTGATGGAAAATTAAGAATGTGTTTGGTGCATTCCCTTAAACGAACCCTTCAAGGTTTATTTGAACACTGTGCAAAGGATAGGTAGCGCACACAAATGTTATAACATTTTCAAATTTTGTTAAGTCTTGAGAATGAGCGAAAGCTTTTCTGAAAACTGCAAATGTGTGAAAGGATGTCGATTTAAAGCATTAAACCCGTATGAGATAAGATTATATATATATATATATATATATATATATATTCTATACCTATATATACACGTTCTTGCTGTAAATAAAATATGCAGATTTTATTTAATAATATATCTTCTAACATATACAAATATATAGGGCACATTTATTTAGCTATACACCCTAATTATGCTTAAATGTTTCCGCAAAAATGTTTCTGTTCTGCAGAACAAATACTGAAAAACAAGCACAACACTCATCATACAAAGATTTAGTAGCATGATTTATTTTGTTTTCCAAACTGCAAAATGAAAAGACAAAAAAAACAAAAAAAACACCACAATGTTTAACCATTGTAGTTTCATCTTCATGCCAGTGATGTACCTTTTCAGTGGACATGATGCTTTCATCAGTGACCTTTATCAACAACACAGCCACATTTAGATGACAATCTGTAATATTACAAACGATTTTTAACATTGAATACACAGAAAAATAGACCTTTCTCTGGCACTTTGTAGACATCTCAGAAGCTCTTCCTATGTACAGTACGATTGATACAGAGTACGAGAGGTTTTGTTGCATGCCCCCAGTTAACTGAAGAGAAGAAATAACGGCTTGTAGGCAGCGGCTGCGTTTTGAATTGCACTGAACGTCATTTTAATGCATAGGGGCAGAACGTTTCTTTCCAACCCACTCGACATTTTACTTAAAAAAATTAAAACTATTAAAGTACAAATAAATAGACCTTTAAATCTATGTTTACAGCATCATTCCAAAAACATCTTATTGAAATAAAAGAACTTTTCAATGAAAGAAAAATATAAACTCGAAACAATTAAAATCAGTACCAACCTATTCAAAACGTGAAGAAATTTTGGTTTTCAGATACTTTCACATTCACTTTGTTTCATTTGAACATTCGCTGTTTTTGCTTTCTCTTGGCCATCAATAATGGGCGACAACCGGTGGACAGAAGGCACCATTTAAAGAAAGACCATTTAAAGTGTTCTCTGTCGACAGTTAGGGATATTATTAATAAGTGGATGATAAAATGGTACTAAGCAAAAGGACAATATCAAATGTGCAAGTAAAGTCACAAGCCAAAGCTCTGCTCTACACAAAGACCATTAAAATGGAGAAACCTTGCTTGGAAAAAAAAAAGTGAGAAAAAGAAAATGAATTTAAGTAGAAACACCCATCGTGCTGTCCAGGCAAGTGATTCTATTGTTGTTTTATTACCGGCTTACATCTATTAGTGTTTTTATTAAATACTTACTGTAATGTGTTGTTACAGTATAAGCTTACTTGTTGTTTATCTCTGAGTGAATGAGCATTTTAGTGTCTGGAGAAAAGCAGAGTATGGAAACATAGTTGGTGAAAGGGGGTCGAAAATACTTTATGCAGAGAGCATGAGTGCTGACACAGGCAGTTTAACATCCAGGAACATCTTGGAGTGTGGTTATCTCTTATTCAAAATAACTTTATACACACAGGCACGCACACACACAGGTACGCACGCACTCGCGCACGCACACACACACACACACACACACTCTCTTCACATGTAAAAATAAATGTTGTCTCTTATTCAAAATAACTTGTTCATACACACACACACACGCACGCACACACACACACACACACACACACACAATCTATCTTCACACGTAAAAATAAATGTTCTAGTTCATAACCCCAACCATAAAAGTCTAGGCACAATTCTCAGGACCCTTATACAGTTCTTCCCTGGAGCACTGAGCAATACACTACTCCACAAGGGAACAAATGAAGACATTACAGTGCTACTGATTTATGATTACTTGCACACTAAATGATATGAAGGAGGATATGCGATGGCTGTAAGTAATGGGTCTTTGATGTTACATACACATACAAACAGAAGTATGACATTTTTTTCAGTAATAGGGAGGTCTCTTCTGGGCAAGGGGTAAACAGATAGAGTCTTTGACATTACACACACAGACACACACACTCGGGCACACACAGCACTATGTCTGACAAATGCTTTCTCGGTAATGGGAAGGTCTCTGTTGCTTGAGAAGTCGATAAATAATGTGTAAGATGCAGTGGGCAGTGGAGTGGAGTGGAGTGAAGTGGACGAAGGACTGCTGGCGCTAAATAATGCAGTGCTAGAAGAGTCCCAGTGTCCTCACCGCAAGAGGCCGAGCGCCTCTCTTCTGCACAGCCAAGTTTCAAACATATCAAGTCAGAAAACTCATCTCACAAAACCCTGTTGAGCCAAACAAACCACTTTTCTGCAAACAAGAACATTCTGTATCCTGATTGGTGCCAAACTTAAAGACTCTATTAACTTTTAGTTCCAAGAGCGGTACTGTATGTCCACAGGATGTTATGTTTTTTAGGTAAAGTCATCATTGCGATATTGTAGTAGAAGTGAGAATAAAGTTATTCTCTGAGTCCATACAGTGGAATCTGCTGATGCTCTCTCTGAAACGCGGTTTTGCTTACTCTAAAACCGTGAGGTCTCGTTTGAGTAAATTAGGTCCTTTGTCTCTTGTTTGTACCTTAGGCATTGCATTATTCTCTAGTGAAGTGAACATATTCACCCAAATGTGCACTGCGTGTATTTGTTCTTGTGAATCAATATTGCAATGGACAAAAAAATCCTCTCTCTCTCTCTCTCTCTCTCTCTCTGTCTCTCACACACACACACACACACACACACACACACATGCACACACACACAATAATGCAAAGATAATATTAATAGTGCAAATATTAATAGTAATAAAAAGAATAATATCAGCTCAAAAGTTTGCATTTGCGGAAGCCCTGAAGGGTAAGGTGGAATTTTTAAAAAGTGTTTTCCCTTATTCACCCAGAAAACATGGGGAATGCAAACTTTTGCACTCAAATGTACAGGCAGCTAAAGGGCAGTAATGTAGGTAGAGCGGCACAAGAGTTGAAAGAATTGAGAGAAAGATGAAAATTGTCAGGAGTTTTGTCAGAGCTGAAGGGATCGATTGACTAATTAGCTCTGTCCCTGGTGCATGCCGACATCACAGACTCTCTTCTCCCTGCTGAGCAGATCTGATCAGGCATATAAAGTGACAAGTCCCTGTGGAGTTCATCTTTCAAGAACCTCACGCACATACCCATTCATCCACACAATGTCATACACAGCCTTTCTCACTACCTCACTAAACACACAACTCTCTCTGTGGTCTTCTTCACGTTAGAACAGATGTTATAATCTACAACAAATGTTGTAACATCTGAGTTTTCGCTTCAAATTGCAACATTTGTGGCAGCAGATCTGGTGGCAAACATCTTGAGGAGAATGACAGAGTTGATATTGTTATAACACAATCTGTTATGGTAATTATGGACACATCTGTTGTCTTAGCAACTGTATGAATGTTTCATTAAACTTTCCAAACAAAGCAGAATGATCTATAGTGACATTAATGTGACTCCTATATGTGATTCTTATATGTCTGCCCTGTTATGTAATTGTGTACATTTAATTTTCATTAACACTTAATAGAATAAATCATTAATGTGTTGTATCATATCCCTGTTACTGTCTAATTGAGCCAATATACTGTAAATATTGTAAATCTATTAAACTCCCTGTGACTCTCTAACATAAGACACATTAACACCTAAATTGCAATGAATATGTAACTGATGTGTTTTATAACAAATATATCATGTTGCATTGATACTTAAATACTTGAATGAATACATTTATACTTAATTGAATAAATCATGAATGCGTTGTATTATATCCCTGTTACTGTGAAATTGAGGTGATATACTGCAAATGCAGACTCTCAACACAAATATCCTCCAGTTCTCCATCTATCTGTCTCTCTCACAAAACTCATTAAAACCTAAACCTAACTTAAACCTAACTTCATAAAAACCTATTTATGAAGTTAGAATAAACATCATACATTTCTTTGTCACATAAAAAGTAAAATTCAGACCGACTTTAAGCATATCAAATACTTCTGGCTCCATGCCACCCACATCAGCACGGATAGCAGTGCCTCAGTAAACATGATATGACAATAAATCATTTAGGCTCAGGATTTAATAATGTGGCCTTAAAAGATGTCATTAGGCTCATGGGAGGGTGGGCGTATTGGGAAAGGATGGTTCTTTTATATGTACACAGAGAGCTATTTATCTAGAGGTGGCCTGAGAGATTGATTGTGTTCTTGCCAGAGCTGAATGCAGCCGGCTGGTGACAGGGCACACTTTTCTTGTCACGTAACCCACTACCTATTATCTCTTTTGTCTGAGCCCAGTGCACTTCTTGACTCCTTTGATTTTGTAAAGGACAAAAACATCCGCAAAAATGCATGGAAAGCAGACCTCAAGAAGTCTGATGCCATTGACAGCTCTTTAGAAAGGGTTACTGAGTGTGATAATCATGCTAGTGAGAAGAAAAAGAGATCAACTCAGACTGAGAGAGATTAAGATGAAGAACAAGATGAAATAAGTGGACAGAAGCATGGTGCGAAAGGTCTATTCGCTGCTTTAGCACACTCTCAAGAGCAGCTAAGAGGGAAGGCACAAAGATTTACAGTGCATACGAAAAGATTTCAGACCCTTTCAAGTTTTCCACATTTTGGTATGTTTCAGACTCAATTTAAAATGGATCTCATTTAATTTTTGTTCTCATCAATCTACACACAATGTTTTGTAAGTTTATTTTAAAAAAGACAAAAAAAAGGTGATGCTGTATGTCAGAGTGAAAACCAAGCCATGAGGTCGAGAGAATTGTCCATAGACCAGCGAGACAGGATTGTGTCAAGACACAGATCTGGGGAAGGATACAAGAAAATTTCTGCAGCATTAAAAGTGCCCAAGAGCACGGTAGCCTCCATCATTCTCAAATGGAAGAAGTTTGGAACCACCAAC
>JAOUQW010000038.1:2994371-3009225 GCA_028565825.1 Olivaichthys viedmensis | reverse complement strand
TTTGCATAAATAAGTGATAAAACTGTTAGACTTAGTGTTTGGAGGCTTCTGTGTTAATTGTAGATTAAATTCACATTTACAGGATTATCGTCTGACACCAGAAAGGTAATAACGTGATACTGCACGGCTGTTTGACTGAAAATGGAAATGAATGTACTGGAACATTTACATCATCATCATCATTATTGCTTACCACCAAATCATTAACAATAAACACTGAATGAACATTTGAGTGAAAGGGTCAAACTCTGACTTTTGCACAGGACTATTTATATGCACTATAAATTATTTAATTAAATGTTTTCCATATATTGTAGCTGCTAACTTTATTTCACAGCTATCTTTTTCCACTTTCAGAACCCTTTTTATATAATACAGTATATTTGGTTCATGGTTCATCATGGCCCTTGCACAACTGAAGTCGATAAAAAACCACAAAGGAATATGACTAATCATATCTGCAGCAGTTGCATAACATGTTCAGACAGGCCATCTGTTCATCATTCTGCTTTAGGCATAAAAACCTCCCTCCATTTTTGCTCTGTTTATACCACTGTCAAACATCCACACACATCCACACATGCGGACTGGTGTAGACATCTCACCGATACATCAGCAAGGCTTTGGCATTTGTCTGATGTGGTTCAAAGTGAAAAAAAAAAAAAACTTGCAAAGAGATATTACTGTTTTCTTGAACTCTTGAACTTTTGAATTGACAAAACAACTAATAAGCCAGATTTATAGGTGAGTTTGTGCTGATGCCGTGTATTAAGAATAAAGTAAGAATTAGTGCAAAACAAAGGGAAAATCGAATGTATAGCAAAATATCAAAAATAACTAGGCTTTAACAGTAGAGGACAGTCTGACAGTTTGACAGACAGACAGACAGACAGTTTCACTGGATGCCTTTCATTTATAGGACATAATTTACATAACTAATAGGTGATCAGAAAGGCTCGACCGATGGAGGAATACCACTAAATAGCAAAGTGAATCGAAATTCTGCAATCTGTTCCACAATCAGAAAAACAAAAAACAAGAACATCTAGGATTGGTTTTCGTAGAGGAGATAACCTGGCCACACATGTCTTATGGAAAATGGGAAGTGAGATTTATTTAATCTCCACGATATATTATCCACTCTTTAAAAAAAAAAATATATATATATATATACACGTATATTCACAACTGAAATCGATAAAAAATATGTGGAATATATATATATATATTTTTTAAGAGTGAATATATATATATACAGGAGATTTACCCTAAATAATTGGGCAATATGGATGATTATATTTTAACTAGAAAGTTGGTCCAGAGAGCCCGTTCATTAGTCATTCATCATATTCAGAGACCCATCTACTAAATTCAATTCAATTCAATTTTATTTGTATAGCGCTTTTAACAATAGACGTCGCAAAGCAACTTTACAGAAATCTGGCCGGGTCTAGTTCTAGATCCTTAATGAGCAAACCAGAGGCGACAATAAGAGTGAGGCGCAATAAGGAAGAAACCTTGAGAGGAACCACACTCAAAAGGGAACCCATCCTCTTCTGGGTAACACTGGGTCTATTGATCCAATCATCTACAGAGGGTCTGTTTATTGTTCCAGTTATCTTTCAAGAACTCTTAAGCAGTTAATCTAGTGATAGACTGCTGGTTATTGACAGCCTGACACGAACAGATTAAAATGATTTAGCAGACAGAAATCTGCTCATATGTATACATGGTATAGCGAATAATAAGAGCATCCCACACCCTGATCAATATTTTATATTTCTGAGAAACACCATGTACCAGGGAAATGCAGACTGGGTGTTAACAGCACAGACTCAATGACCGGATTTAGAAAAATGCGAAAGTATGTGCCACATGTGGGGAACAATGGACTGAGCCTTGTTTTCAGATAAAGAGAGAAGAGCGGCGGGGGCTTTGATCTGTGAAATCTCATATCTTTGGGCTTTTGTTGCCAAAAGACGCTCAATCAGACGACCTGCATGGGAATTCCCTCATGACAAGGTACACGTGAAACCATGCAAATTCACAAAACACACGTTTCCCATTCAAAACGTATTGCTATACAATACACACACCTTTAAGGCCATTCTTTTTTTTTATACCGTCACTCAAGTACGCACACACCGCTGTGGAATAATACTTTTTGTAAGTAGCTAAATACCTTATCAGATCCCAGTTGCTTTGAGGCCGTGTTACGCCTACACATATTTTTTTTGTTCTTCATGATGCAACAAAGATCCTCTTCTCATTCACAGCTGGATGGCTCACCAATGACAACTGCTCTTGTTTACCTTTTACGCTTTCATCCCACATATCCTGTTTTGTTTTTTCGAGCCTCTCCCCATAGTCCCTGGTGTGTTTACCAACACAGGTACGACCTTATCACTCCGACTCCTTATTTCCGATGGGGCAAAGTTTCCGAGCCTCAGAAAAGCATCCTGACACGGAGGCTGCTTTTTTCTTTGAGCTCTTTGTTTAGCATTTTGGTTGTTTTCCTTGTTTTGGGAAGGAGGGCCGGAAAACAGGGGGCAACAAAAAGTGATAAAAGTGGCAGATAAAAGCCAGTCTTTAAGATTAAACGCAACACCAGCAGCTGTTTTTGTGATGTTGCTTCTCAGACGAGAGGTGTACAATGTGTTATTTGCTTGTATTTTGCTCCATATTTTCCGACGATAGACATGTATATGAATGGAATGTGTGTGTGATGGATGTGTGTGTTTCTTTTCAGCATCTCTGAGGGGATGTGTGTGTGAGCACATGCACGTATCCACACCTAAACAGCCCTCACACGGATCACTTGTGCCGGTACTCTCGCCAGATTGGACATTTGATGGGGTAGAAAGATATGATGTCACCACATGGAAGTACTTTGATGGGCATGAGGGTAACGGGGGCAGCCAGGCAGGACAATGAGGCATTATACACGCCGTCGCATTGATTTCTATCGGCAGAGGGACACCCAGGATAGTGCATCACTCTCTGATGAAAGCACCCTGCACCCTTAGCACCTGATTAGGACACTTCCACCATAGAACAACGTAAACAGTCATGAATACCCCACTGGAAATGTATATGGTCTCCGGCATGGTGAGATCAGCAAGCAGTTTGGCATACCTAAATATTTTTGACATACATGTCCGAAATATCCATATGAGGGTGAGGTCTGTTAGATAAGCATTTTGGGTATAATGTGAAAATTGTATACTTTAGTTTCAGAAATATCTTTAAAGCGTAATGCAAGGGCTGTGATGCAACTCTGGAGCTAAACTGCCATCTGCTGGAGAGACCCAATAACAATCACCATTTTATTAATTTATTTGCATAGAAATAAAGCTGTACTTAAACCCTAGCTCTTATCATCAAATCAATATGTTAGTTTTTTTTTTTCAGCACTACCCATTTTTCAGCACAAGTCATGATAAAGGACACGTTATCTGAACCGCGATGCATTCTATTCTGCCTCTCAGCGCAAATTTTATTCTAACAATATTCATTTAGGCCCTCGCTGTGTCGTCATACTTTCCATTTCACAGCATCATGAAAATGTATTTTTAAGATCATATACAGTGGGGTCCAATAGTTTTAGTCCATTACCAACAACAATTTTTATTTTATTAGTTCTAAAAAAAAAAAACCTGATACATTTTAGTCAGACTATATAGAAGGGATTGCATCATTCTTTACTAATATATAAGTCAAAATATAAGTTAAATAAAAGGTTTCTGGAAACGATATGGAATATGCAAGCAATGGTAATACATAATGCATATTAATGGAGTCTATATCACGTGTTAATCATTGATAGATGAGTGTAATTAACACTATGTATTTGCAATGTGTTACCATGTGAATGGCTATGTGCAGAACAAAATGCATTTATTTCTCGAGCACACGTAGATCAATGCACATGCATGTATTTTCATTGAAATGGTTGAATATTTTATTATTCAATGAACAATAGAAATGGGTCTAAAATAACTCAGTGTCAGAAATGCACCAACAAAATAAAGACTTTGCAAACCAACTAGGTGTGAAAAAAAGCCTTAAATAAATCAAAGTGATAAAATAATGACAGTTCTTGTTAATTCTTTAAATAACACATGTAGCAGTGATCTCATGGGTGACTGCTTTTCAAGGCTGATGGATGCTTTATAGTCAGTTATGCGATTTCATGACACCAGTTGTTTTACTTTATTTGAATTCAGATTAAGAAAACAGTCAAGCTTGTATACTTCAAAATAAATAAGAGCTTGAGGTGTGATCTAATACCAAGTTGTAGCCTGAAAGAAAAGAGACACTGGTCGAAATTCCTGTGAGACAGAACGGTTTAATAGAGGAGATTTACTCTTAAATCATCACTACACCTGCACTGAAAATTCGACACACTGATACTATCTGACATCCTTCTCTTCTCTGAACGAGTGTCTCTGTATTCCTGCTTTCCGGTGTTACCTTCTGCACCCACACAGGATACGGGACACGGGGGCGGCAGTGACATCATCTGTGAGTGATGTTCGCCACTGATGACAACATGAGAGGAAGGAACATTAGCTGTAATGAAGCACACTTTTTGTCATTAATGGCGGAAATGTTCCGGTCATTTTATCCTGAGAGTAACAACTTGAAGTAGACGTGTTTTTAAAAAAAAGAAAGACTGGTCTTTGAAAATATGAAAAAAAAAGGTCATTTTAGTCCCTGTAACATTCCCTCCACCTCTTATTTACACTCCACCTGTGCACACACACCTGCCATCAGGACAGTCGTGTTGTAATACTCAAGTCCACTCTCAAGGTGTCCAGTTTTAATGATGTCGGGTCTCTGTCTTGGTCTGAAAAATCATTTTTAGTCGATCTCAGGTAACAAAAACTTCATGAATTGTTCTCGAGTACAGCCAAGTGCAAGCCCTACTTGCCCGCAGTCAGAGCTAGCTGCATTTCTTTTCTTTTTCTTTACTATAATTATTGAACGTCAAAAACACAAAAACAAACTTATGCTTAAATATTGCAAATAGAAATTGCACTCAGTAGGGAAATAGACGAGGTGCTTTCTCTCCTTATTCAGTATCCAATGAACATGTTCTATTTTGAAAAGCCTAACGTTAAGATTCTCATGTCTGTCAAATCTACAATAATATCCTTTTCGTATATTAAAACCATGGCGATTATGTACATAAAACCACTTTAAAGAAAAAAAATAAATCCATGTGCAAAACCAAAGCCTCCACAAAATTCCAACAATTTTTTTCCCCCAACCTCTGGAGAGAAAGCACAAGATAAGTTCAGGTTGTCAGTAGACTAATTGACAGACGATGTGAGGTAGCCAGTGAACCAGGAGTTTAAAAAATAAAAAAGATTTTACCTCTAGGTAGTTGTCTTACACTTTGCGAGCTGCTGGCTGCACATTCAGCAGACACTAGCAGCTACTGTTTAATACTATCAATAGATAATAATATCAGCGGTGATCTGACAAATGTAGATGTTAACACGTTACATGCTTTTCTGCCCTTCAATAATTCTCAATTTCTCATCAAGTTTGAAAAAGCCAGTAGAATGGAATCAGTTAGAATGTAGTTATTGATCTTTTGCGATTGTAGTTATGCATTGCCTATAGAGCTGGTGATCTGCATTTAGTAGTAACGGAAACAAAACTGAAGATAAAATCTTTTCCACTCGATGACTGACAGATATCTACTGTTGAAACTCCGTACTCTAGGTGGCAGTGCACATTTAAAATGTGGACCAGCAATGATAATCTCAGAGAAGATTATTATATCAGAGAAGAACGGCGCTATTTTCCCCCCACACCACACGTATTCCCACAAATCCCACCTCTTGCACTATGATAATTCTCGCCTCCTGTGCTAGGATGGGCCTGTAGT
This sequence comes from Olivaichthys viedmensis, assembly GCA_028565825.1. Lineage (NCBI taxonomy): Eukaryota > Metazoa > Chordata > Actinopteri > Siluriformes > Diplomystidae > Olivaichthys > Olivaichthys viedmensis. The sequence continues at coordinate 3,003,326 of JAOUQW010000038.1, read as the reverse complement.
GAGCAGTCCACCAACTGGACAGTTGGGAAGCCAGATACTAGAGCCCTTTTTCGTTTTTATTTTTACAAAGTTGGTGTTGCTTCCAAGCTTTAGGCCTGTAGGGTAAGTGCACAGACAGTAGACTCTCTCATATTGTAATATCCTGCAGGCCCACGCCAATATGGATTGGAATTTTGACCCTTATTATTCTCTGACTTTTATTACTCTCGTGTCTGCTTTCGGCTCGTTCCCCGCCGTCCCAGTGACCAGAGGAGAAAAAAAAAACGCTGCATATTTCTTTTATTGATCATCCGACAGTAATTTCCCGTCTAGCACCTCAGAGCTGGTGACGTGACACAGAACAGACAAAAATAATGTCTTACAAAAGGAGGGCTATAAAAAAAAAAAATTCCAACACACAACATATTCAAAAGTAAAAAAATAAATAAAAACAAAAAAAAACGGATATAGAAAATTAAATTTAGTCAGCTGATATTTTCACTCAGCCTTCAGTCTTCAAAAATATCTTTTTTTATCATCCTTTATATCTTTTATATATCAAAACGCAAAGGAAAAGAAACACTTCAAGTTAACTTCAAACGTCCATGTTTTTTTTCTTCTCTTTTTCTCTTTAAGAGGCAGTGTTACAAAAAACGTTAGACTCAAACTAAAACCCATTTTTACGCTTTTTTCCTCACTTCTTTCATGAGGTGGGTGATCCTTTTAGAAAGAAAAGAAAAAAAAAAAAAAAACACCATACTGCGCACATTTTATTTTTCACTGCTGTACATGTCCATCCCAGTTCAAGCAAAAGTCACTGGATTTTTGTTGTTGTTGCATTGATTCAATTCTGGCCTATTTGTATTGATATACTGTCAATATGTTAAAATGTTCAGGCCATTGGACTTTTCCTTGAGCCATGAAAAAGCAGATTTCTCATTTTTCTTCTCTCTTTTTTATTTTATTTATTTATTTATTTTATAGTGCCTTATTCTGTTCTTAGTCTTCATGGTCCACACAATGACTTCTTCATGACTTGGCTCATTTAGTAAGTAGAAATCGTCCATTGTGTTCAGCTGTTGTATTTTTTTTTTTCTGCAGGGGGAACAAATAGTGGTGTCTTCTGAATCCTTTTTTTTTTAAATACCAAATGTATATTCTTCCCAAACACACATAGATTGATAATTCCCAGAACCAATTCCAATAAAAAATAAAACCTAGAGTTCATATTTTGGCCTTTCGCTGGTTTGAGAGGGCTTTTTTTTCCATTCCTTTTTTTATTTTTATCACGTCTGAGTGTGCCAGTGTGTGTGAGTGTGCAAGGTGCGGGGTCCAAGCACCTACACATGTCCCATTAATAAAGATTCGACCAAATGGTCTCGAACTCCTAAACACTGTCCAATCTGTGTCCAACAAGTGTCTGAAAAGATTTCCAGAGCCTCATCACGGTTCTGATCACAGCAAAAGAAGTCCAGGAGGAAGTATGTAACTCATACACACGCCTAGAGAAAAACTTCAGAGGAGCTTAAAACTGGATTCCATTATTTCACCAGACTAATTTAAGGGCCTCTTCACGTTCTGGTCACTAGTGCAAAACCTTAACCACTGAGCTACCAAAGCTCATGAACGTAGTTTTGCGTGACTGTACATGTGCTACAAAGTTTCTCTTTTATTTTTCAGAACTGCAATCAAAGGCATTGCTTGTCCTTAATGTGCTTCCTGGAATCCATCAATTAGAAATAAAGAAAATAAATTCACATTTCCAAACATTTCCTGAGGCTTCATTTGTGCAAGCGGTCCATTCCATACAGGTTCCACCTCACCCTGCTCCTCCGTACACACTCACACCTCTCACACTTGTGGTCCACTCATTTCATCTACAGTCTTCCTTGATGAAGGCGAAGGGGGCCAAGCACAGGTCTTTCGTAAATTTCCTCTCAGACCAGCGAGGCCTCGGCTAGTCATAGCTCCGTGATTTCAAGCGGGCTCTCCGAAAGCGAGTTGCTGCCCTTGTTGCGGTGCAGCGGCGTCGACTTGGCCGACTCGGTGCGAGCGTTTCGCTCGGCGTACAGTGTGCCGTCGGCGTGCAGAGCCTCTAGAGAGCGCGCCAACGCACGCTGGTCGTCCTCAGGCAGGCTGTTGAGGTCGGAGGTCAGTAGCGTACCCGTGCTGCCGTGGACCACGTGGACGCCGTCTGGGCCGCGAAACTCCACGGGGTGCTTGTGCTTGAATCGTAGTGTTCCTCGTCCTCCGATGCTGATTCGCTCGTCGTCATCATCGTCCAGGTCGCTCTGGACCAGCTGCGGAAAGTGGATGGAAGGATGGAAGCAATTCAATACAATGTGCGAAGGGAGAAAAGGAAAATATTAAGAGTTTTGATTAACATTAGCATTAATGTTTAGTTATTCAGTATTCTTTCTTATTTTAGAGTGAGAAAATTAAACAGAGGGAGACAGTGCCCTCTAGTGGAGTGGGGTAAAAGAGTGAGGTGTTAGCAGATAATTAGCAGAGCAAATGTTCAGATTTTTGTCATTCTCTCGTTATCAGGAACATGCTATAACAAGGAAGTGCTATAAAGCAAACAGGGGATAGTGAGCAAGTTGAAGCATAGGAAAATCTACTAGTGTGATGCGATAATTAATGCAGAAAATGTTTAGATATTTCTCTCTTATTTTGAATATACGGATCTGTGAAGCGCAAAAGGGAAAGTGAAAGGGAAAGCCGACCATACAGGAAATCCAACAGAGAAGGAAGAAAGCGATGCAACATGTAAGGCGGAAATAGTTAAATTTATAGCAAAACGTTTGCATATTCTAAATTCTTTCCTATTTTTGGGTCACACAGTAAGAGGAAGCGGTGACAGATCTGTAAAGCAAAACGGGAAAAAGTGAGTGAGACAGCGCCCTCTAGTGCAGTGGGGTGAAACAATAAGGTGTTAGGAAATAATTATTGTAGATAATTAGCACAAAATGTCGAGATAAGCTAAAAAAAAAAGATATGCGAATCTCTCTCATATTTTGAGTGACACACAAGAAGAAAAGCAGCTATAGATCTGTGAAAACAAAAGCAAAGTGAGTGAAGCAAGCATACAGAAAGTTCAACAAAGAAGGAAGAAAGGGGAAAAGAGGAAATATTAGCATTAGTTAGAAGAAAGCATGAGGGAAAAAGTAGGAAGTTGTATACTTCCATATACAGTAGGAATTCCAAGGACAAGACAGTGCCATCTAGTGCTTTGGGGTGAAACAGTGAGCTGTTACCACAAGGTTATCGCAGGAAATTTTCAGATAGCAAATATTTGGATATTGTAAATTTGAAATCAGAAATGGAAATATCTGAACATTAGCTGCACATTTTAACTTTACCTGTTACCTGAAACATGAAGAAAAGGTGTCACAGATTTGAGAAACAAAAGAGAAAGTAAGCATGGTGAAACAAACGGGAAAGCCAGCAGGGTGAGACAGCACCCTCTAGTGCAGCGGTGGAACCAGTGAGGTGCATACTATAGAGCTAGTGTTGATGTTTTCCCAGACATACACTAAGTTTTTAATAACTGAAATCAACATATTTATTGGTAGTGGACTTATGAACCCTAATGCATGTCTGAAAAACGTCATCAGAGCTACAGTGAGGGTTTGCGATAGACAGGTTTGTGAAGCAGAATATCCACTAGGCGGTAGTGAGAAAGAAGAGGGTCCAGCTTTCATCTCCCACCTCTGTGATGGACGACTGGTCTTGGCTGGTCGACTTGGTGACCAGACGGGCGGCGAAGAGCTTTTTGAGTCTCAGATAATCATCCAGTACCACATTGAGCAGCGAGCCCTGATCAGATAGCAGGATAAGTCGTGTGATGTTGAAATATTTTCACAAATCTGACCTGGGTGATGATTCAGCTTTGTGGCTATGAAAGAGTGGTCTATGACGTGCTATATTATAGACACTTTTTATATTCTGCGTACTCTTTGAACTCACCTTAATAGGTCCCTCGCGCATGATTTGGCCCAGCTTGGCGATGTTATCGTACTCCTGTATGGCGGCTCTGAGGTAGCGATCATCCTCTGGTTTAGAGGCCTGAGGCTCATGGCCAAAAGTACCCTAGAGCATAATCGATACATTTGTTTGTGCAGTTACTTTATTTGTTTTATTTTGCATAGTTAAGATAAGAGTTGTGTGTCGATATACCGGTATGACGCTGTACTGTGATAAGGAAGTCTCAGATTTTATACCATTAAAGGTGCAGTCAGTAATTTTAGCAGACATTAGCTGAAGTTATCTGTTTTGAAACTCAAAATCCAAGCGAATACAGCTCCTCCCTTCAGTGTTCCCCCCAGACCACGCCCCAAACACAAGTAGAGACGCCTCCTAATTGGTTGGATGTTGGTGGCCCACCTAATTAGTTTTTTTCCAGAGCCTGAAGCGCCACAGAGACTTCTCCTCTGAGCAGATTTTTTTTAAGTCGCCTGAGTGCGAGGAGAAACATCATCAAATATTACAAAAAGTGTTCTGACTTAAAAATCACTGATCCCACCTTTAATGTTGCCAGTGAAGCCACAATAAATCTTTTTTTTTTTTTTTAAGCTGCAGTGCTTGAAATGTGCTAATGTGCAAATAAGAAAAAGAAAAAGAAAAAAAAAACATACTAGGCAAAAATAAAAAAAAAAATTCATATTACAATATATTACAACATATTTGGCAATGGTAGTCATCATTTTGTAATTTAATACAGGGTTTGAGAGGGTTTTGGAATTGGACTGGTTTTATTGACCATTGCGCTGGTTTTTGGGCTAGTTTTGAAATGGTCAAAGGTTTTGTAACGCAGACCTGGCAACCCTGTCTACTGCAGGGAACTGAGAATAAGGAACTGAATGTAAATGTGTGTGTTTGTCCTTCTGACGAAAGTGTTAATGACGACTAGAATAAATTAGTGACCAACAAGCGTGTGCGTGTGTGTGTGACTGACGTGAGTGCGAGCGGGGCTGTTCCACAGGTCCGGGATGTCACTCAGGTTCTCGGGCAGGTCGTCTTCGTGCTCAGCCTGGGCGGCCAACTCGAGGTTTCTGCAGAACGGGTCCAGCCATACAGGGTTGGCTCTACACACAAACACAGTTATGCATTAGTACACTTTTGAGACTTTCTCCAATTATACTCTTTGTCTTTTACTCTCTTTCACCCTATAATTGACTACTACCAACTCACAAGTTATTGGTGTTGCAATGACATTGCTAAAAGATCCTCTTCCTTTGCAACAACACTGACGAGAATAAAGTGCATGTGTGTGATTATTATTAGATCCTGTTTTGTGTTAGGTTAGTGATGTTGTCTTTTGTTTGCTTTCTTTGGTAAGTAACTAGGATGTGGGTTTTTTTTAATGATTTTGGGCTTTGACCCACACTAGGTTTTCATATTTAAGATTTAGTGGCTAGTGTATTTATACTTTTTTAGGTTGGCGTGTATTTTGGTCTGGCGAGTGGAAATGAAGAGGTTAAGGAACACACTAACATGTTATGATATAGTTTACCTCGAAGAGCCAGAACATACGGTTAGCACTTTAAATTGCCACTACACACTAACCCAAATGTACTACTACAGTCATGGAGTCTTATCTTTTCCAATAAACAAAACTGCCCTAACCATAAACCCTAACTTTAGCCATTTAGTGGAAAAACTAAGCACCCTACATCCACCAAAAAGGACTTCACAACTCATTGTTTTTCCATTTTACTGTTCTCGTGAGGACATTTGATACACGTCAGTCACACACACACACACACACACACACACGCTTATTGTGCAAGTATCATGTCTGACATTGAGGCTTAGGCATCTCATATTCAGAACAAAACCAATAATGGATTTATCTTGCTTAATTGAGGTGGATCACAGTTTTACTGAAGTATGCCTATTTGAAAAACTAAAAAAGACAAGGACAAAAATGTTGGGTTGAGTAACTTACAATTTGGGAAAAAACATAACCAACTAACTATGACATGAAAAAGCCATGTGCACACTTCCTCCAACCCTTACACTATTTACAAAGATGTTTATTCTATCTAGAATTGGTTTCATTCTGACTCTAATGAGATTTGTAGATTTTGAAGCAATTTTTCAGCGATAAGAAAAGCAGTTTTTTACTTCGGATATAAGCTATAAGGCTATAATTATTCAGGTTATAGGTAGTTCTTGATAACACTTTATGAAGCCTGTATGTTACAGGATGTTTGAATCATTAAGGAATTGATTATAGTACTTTTTTGGAGCTTTATGAGGCATTATTAGAGTTTATTAAAATGCTTACAAAGCATCATTACGTATGTAGAATTATAAGCACAGTTCTAAAGCCTTATGAATACAAGCCTCTTAGAACATGTTGCCGAGTTCTCTTTAACAGGACACTTCCCTGTGACCTTTTTGAAATCAGGCTGACAACCGCCAATTTGCAAAATGTTATGAAAAAAACAACGAGGCCTTTGTGTGTGCTTCTTATTGATGTATTTGCATGTTTATTTGTGCACACGGCTTATCAGGTGTAGTAGCTTGTCTCATGCTCACCCCTCAAACGTGTACTTGTTGGTGTTGGGCATATCTAGGATATCCATCAGTCCCTGGTTGCCTGTACAACATGCAGGAGAACAAACAAAGCCTGTTAAACTAACCACACACACACAGGGACACACACAAAGCCACGCTTGTCCACGTTTCCCATGTAACTCTGAACTTCCTTCTGTGTAAAGGACCAGCCATACCCAGTAACTCACCTGTAGATCCAGCAACGATGGCCTTCAGCTTCCTCTTGTGTCTATGCAAACCACACACACACAGCAATAAAAATGATCATAATAATCTGCTACTTTTTACATTATACTAGTTTCTCTAAGTCACGCCCAATTTACATTAACTTAAACAACAACACAAATTTTCTGATGAATTAACAATTAATCAAATCCCAGCCCTGCCATTGTGCTTGGATCATATTCTGTCTCCCTTGTTATTTGCTTTAGATACATTTAGAGAAAAGTGTGAGTTGTGTACGATAGTGTTATATTACACAACTAACATGAGACGGATGGAAGATGAGAATAAGGTTTCAAAAATGACTTACACTGTTCTGTAATACCAGTTCATAAAGATGAACAACATGGCAGCCAGAAACAGCAGCACAGCCAGGATTATTATAGCCATCTACACACAGAGAGAGAGAGAGAGAGAGAGAGAGAGAGAGAGAGAGAGAATGAAAATCATGTCTACACAGCCATACATTACTAATACATGAAGGAATTAGAAGGTATGATGTACCTTCTTTTATAATATGACTTATTATGTGTGGCTAAACTTTGGTTTTGTACATCGGGACATGACTGGATTGTGAAGAGTGGGTGTTCCAAAATGAACATGGAGTCAGACCCGGGGAGGGGAAACATGACATGACATGATATTATTGGTTAATATTATTTCTGTAATGGTTTTATTATTTCATAATTGGTTAATATTAACAATCAGACAGCTTCTCAAAATGATGACTTATTAATGAGGTGGTAAAGGTTCATATTAGATATTCACAGCACGTTTTCCGTACCTCCGATGTCAAAAGAATTTAAACAGAGCCTTGTTTTTTCACACACATGTCTACACTCCTTTATTTTAGGTTTATATCACATTTTGACCAATTATTTGCCTTATCGCCATTAATCTGCACTATACTTGAGTTTCAGTTTTACTCTTCCAAAAGTTTCTTTGAGATCCGAACTAGACGCGGCTTTCAATTAGCACACGCAAAAACCTCATTTAAATATTGTTTCCTGCCCCGGCTTTGCACGTGACGTGATTCACACAATTCTTCTTTGTAAATCACCCGCAACATGCCCACGCAATTTCTGCGATTGCACATGCAAATTAGCGCTCGTTATTTGGGATCTTAGTAAATCAGGGCCTTAGTTGACAGTTTATTAGGTACTAGAAAGGTATACACTATATATACTGTATATTCAAGGTGTTAAATAACTTTAAGTTTTCAGTTGATTTTTTAAAATTATTATTAAACAGAGCATTAAAATCTGATTCTGAGAAAGAAAAATAAATAAGGCGAGAAATAAGTCTCCTACACATGCTCATTTTGGCACAAACAAAGCCTAATATAGAAGTTCCACTCCTTGTAGTTAGGACTCGACAGTTGCTCTGGCTTTATAAAGGATGCACACAAAACCACACACTCACCTGCAGGGTAGTGAGATCATCAGGGGCTCGTCCACTCACAGCAGGCTGGACATCCAGGACGTTGTAGTTCCTGAACAGATTTCTCAGCTGTTCCTTGTTCTCGTCGATCATCTGAATAACCCTGTCAGTGTGCCGAACAATCCGTTCACTGTTTGAGCTTTTTAGTCTTTACTTACTATGTACTAATAGAGCATAAGTACTAAACCTTAAAAATAGATAATGGGCTGATATTCTGACCTCTCCACATCCAGGATGCGGTTGGTCTGTCTGTTGACGACGTGAATCAGAACGTCGGTTTGGGCAAAATTCACCCTGCCCTTTTTATCCACATGGAACTGAAAGAGAGAAATTTAAGACTGATGCTTTTCAACCTGTTCTGTTCACTAATGGATGTCTATTTTGATTTTATAGCAATACAATTGTAAAAAAAAATTTTTTAACATACCCCAAATATCTCATCTTTTTCAAAATGTTATATTAGTTATATTTTAATATAACTAAATATTAAAATAATATCAATATTTTTAGAAATAGACACACAAAAGTCCATCCAATGTCTCCTGATGGCAGGTGTGAGTGTAAATAATAGATGCACGTGACTGGCACTAAAAATCACAGTTTTATTTTATATTTACAAAAAGCTGTTTTATTAAATTTATTTCACCTTATTTCATGCTTATTAATACAATTATTGGTAACACTTTACTGTAGGGCAGTGTTCAGAAGGCTACATGACACCTACATAAGCCCTTCATGACAACTGACATA
>JAOUQW010000038.1:2963861-2990702 GCA_028565825.1 Olivaichthys viedmensis | reverse complement strand
GAATAAGTCTGTAATGTAATGAAACGTGGAGAAGGTGAAAGGGGTGTGCAGACTTTCCGGCTTGACTGTATATATATTTTTTTAATCTATTATATCACACTGCGTGCACACACACCTGCCATCAAGAGGATCCTCAAGCAGGAAAAGGGTTTTTTGCGTATCTATTTCTGTACATTTTTGTGTACATTGCTAATAATTGTAATACAAATAAAATATATTTGGTATTGTAAAACGTATTTTACAACCTGGCCAGAATAAAAAAAATGGGACATAACAAACACAACATTAAGCACTCAGACTGAAACATTTACCAACCGGTGGTTTGAGGAAGACAGGCTCGTTGTCATCGATGTCAGACAGAGCCACTTGCAGAGGCTGAGTCGTCTCGTATGGGACAGGCTGACCGAGGTCATAGGCTACCACGATCAGCTACACACACACACACACACACACATACACACACACGTGAACTCAGAATTATGGTCCTGCACATGGCCGTAACAATAGTGGGGTTTCCAACCACCTATTTATGCAATATAAGAATTTGAGCTTAAGATAATCAAGTGGGAAAAAAGCAAAATATTGCAATTTCTTTTTTTAACCCTATTGATCAATCTATTTATTATTATTATTGTTGTTGTTGTTTTTCATGTATTATATTTATTTAATGTCAAAACATTTTGTCATACCCGGCTATTAATTGTGCAATCGCTGTGAACTATTTTTCACTTATTGAATTGATTTGAATTGAACAAACAAACTTCTGTAATGACTGTTGGCTGGCAATATTTTGCTCATGTCATCTTGGTGACGTAGATGACGTAAACGCACAATGACTCATTTTCTTTTGCAGAATTGCCCTTGAAATTGCCTTTGAATTTGTCAAATGACTCTCTACTGAAAGAGTCGGTGTTATTTCATGCCTAGAGGATATTTTCTGTTTGCACAGTTTAGTGTTTTTGCTGCTTAGACACACATAACTCAACTTGTGAGAGGTCTCGGCGAAATAAACAGTAAAATATGACTACACAATTACACAGTCTTAGACTTCTTTATGCTTAGGAAGTGGGTACACTTTGTGGCCACATTTTAGGAGTTACACAAGCTCCATAGCTATTCCTTATCTGCTACCAAAAGAAATAATAATAATTATGAGGACTATTAAAACTATATTTCTCAAACAAGATCATTCTACTATAATACTAATAAAAAGTTTATTTTTTTTAAAGTTTTATTTTTTTAAAGCATTATGGATGACCTTTATAACTCATAAGTAAAAAAAATATATATATTAATTAATTAAAAAAAAAACTAAATGAGTCGTTATTGGGTCAGGTTGTATGTGTGATTTGAATTACCTACATGGCACCACAACACTTTGTAAAAATGTTAAATGATGCGTGAAATTGATATTCAAATCTATTTCAGTGTCATATAAGGATGCCAAAATATAGTACAATTTTGTATTATTTTTTGAGAAATTATGAGATAAAATCGGTTATTGATAGTAAACGCAGACTTCTGGACCTGAACTGTATAGACCTCACTGTGTTTCCCCAATAAAAGTGGACTCCGAGTGTGTAATTTATTTCAGCATGACAAATCGGTCTTCCTGTTTGTTTAAAAACGTCAGAACTTGTAGAAGTGTCAAAGCGGTCGCACTCACGCTGTAGAGGGCCTGCTTCTCTCGGTCCAGTTTGACGGCGGTGGTGATGACGCCGGTGATGGCGTCGATGCGGAAGTTCTCCCAATCCCGGTTCCCCGCGCCGGTCTGCAGGAAACTGTAACGCACCTCTCCGTTCACACCCTCATCCTCATCCGTCGCAAACACCTCGTACACCACCAGGCCCGGCGGCTGCTCCTGAAAAACACAACTACGCCTGTCAAAAAGCTGAACTGCAGTTTGCTTAGCTCGGGATAGACCAGAGTTCTCCCCATATATACGCTGGGGTGCTTTAAAGTTCAGTGTTTATCCCTGCTGTAATACCTTCAACGTGCTAGTCACAGTAATACACCTTTATATTCTGTTTCACTCAATAAAGCCCATTTAATATGTGAAACAAAAAAATATGTGGAAACAATACACATTTTTCCTTTTTCAATTTCTCTAAAGAATGTAAATGTAATATAACTGTACTGTAACCTAAAGTTTTAAAGCTTCCAAATGCACCTTTTTCTCATCTGTTATGAAAAATAAATACACATTTTTACTTAGTTAAAGAGAGAAAAAAATAAACAGGTTGTGTAACGTGAGATCCCTAATCGTTAGTGTGTGTTCCCCAATTTTTCATTTGCTATAAAATTCTACAAAAATCAATTAGTACAGTCCTCAATGCATTATGCATTAAATATCACCACTGATTTGAGTCAATAAGTCTGAGCTTTAAATTAGATTAGCAATTAAATGTGAATTATTTTAGCAAAGAATGAGCTAAAAACTTATTTGAGGAATACAATGTGATAAAACTGTTCCTTTTCCATAACGGATGGAATAACAGTTCTGGGGAGTGGACTCAGACCTTTGGACCCTGCTGTATATGTTCAGGCATGTGTGTACGTGATTACACACTTGCACACACACATGGACGAGCAGTGAGTTCAAACCTAGTTTAAAGCAGCAATAGTGAAAGTGAAATGACGAAACCTCAGCCTCGTCCGCCATTAGTAAATCATACACACTGGACACGATGATTTATTGCAAATCATTTCTGAACTGATAAGAGGTGAAAGGCCTTTAAGATTATAACAATCAATCATCTTGACTTGCATTGAAGACCTTCATAAACAGTCTGGCTGCATTTCACACTGCAGGCTTTTCCAGTTCCTTCACTACACCTGGACAAGCGAGTTCTCTGTTCTGCATCAGCGTGCTGTAGCGTGTCAGGTTTTGAAATCCTCCTATTCAGTTGCTTTTCATCGTTGCTCATTTAATGGACCATTCAAAGAAAGAGGATTTGGACAAACAGAAGCAAGTCGTGGCATGTTTTGAATTGTGGAAGATTGGGAGACGTGCGTGTAGTGACCAGACGGGTGTAAGCGGAACGGTAAGGAACAAGAGAGGGTACAAAGTAAAATGAGTCATATGTCGAGTAATTGCATACACGCCATGCTGGCCATGTCCACATATGAAGACTGAAGTGTAATCTCTAGAGAAGTGTTGTTATTTCATCATTTCTCAAAAACCAAGACGATTCCAAATAATGATATTTCTCACCAAGATTACACCAGAAAAGTTTGTTCCCAGAGTCAGAAATGATTAAAATGGTGTGTACATATGTTACCATTTGAATGAAATATATAGGGTTAATAACAGTTTGATGCAAATATTTGTAAAAGGAATATTCAGAAACTATGTTTTAATTTCATACGTTTATCAAACAACTAAAAATGATTTGTCTTAATGTATTCTTGAATAATATCAACCGAGAGAAATTATTTTTATTTATTATTGTTATTTTAATAAAAAACGTGTAAAAAAAGTGTAAAAACACGCACAAACTTGATAACACCCGCAAAAAAAAAAAGCGTGTAAGCCGATTTACCAACAGCATGTCTTGCGTGTACGTCTTAATGAATAGGCAGTTTGGGGCGCTTCCACCTAAAGGTGCATAATACAGGGCGGAGTCAATGCAAATTGAGTCATTTCGCACCCGCAATGTAATCACTAAGCCTGAAAGTCACTTTGGGAACGACCATTGCATGCCCAGAGTGTCCGGAGAGCATGTATTAAATTTGCGGAAGCCCGTTTCCGCCAGTTGAAGACAAAATTATACCATTCACTAGGTTTTAATAATGAAAGGGTTTATCAAGATTATGCCTTAGTATATCAAAAAATGAGAAAGTCATGAGAAAGTTCTCTTAACTCGTTTATTTTGCGTTCATATTGTATTTTGAACAGTTTTTTGACGCGTCTCACCGCTTTTTATCAGCGTCATACTGGATGTGCAATTTTGTGCGTGTGACAAGTTTCAGTTTCCCTTTAATCCTCCAGGAGTCTCTTAGAGATCTGAACCCGTCACGGCTATTATGAACAATTAGCACACACAAACAACTCATTTACATATTGTTTCCTTTTCCTACTTTGCACGTGACGTAACACAAGCAATTATTCTTTGTAAATTCTCCGCAACACGTCCACTATTTGGGGTCTTAGTAAATCAGGGCCTCAGACTTTTGGACCTGAAACAATAAAAGGTCAAAAGGTGCTACAAAATGAAAGCAGGGAAAAAAAACGGTTAGGGGGTAGAACGAGTATAACCTGTTACCGCACCTCTTTGTCTTTTTGTCTGCTCCATGGTTTGTGTTTTTATGATTTTCACTTATTCTTTATAATGGAGCTATGCTTACGGTACAACCACTCATTCGGTTGCTATGTATATGCACTGTACTGTATGTACTGCTCTAAAGTTGATGAATTAGGATTAAAATGAATGGGTGGATGGAGTATTTATTCATCCGTCCATTCATTCTAACTCTCACACACTCACCTCGAGGATGTGCATGATGGTGCCGTTAGCTGGTCTGACAAAGACGGGTCTGTTGTCATTGACGTCGATGACGGTGATTTGGAGAAGGGCCGTGCCCCAGAGAGGTGGTCTACCGTGATCCGTCGCTACTACGGTCAGATTAAACCTCTCGAAACTGTGCAGCAAACGCAGAGAACGAATTAAACCAGTGTCGGGATCTAGAGAGAACGCATCTGAGACCGAGAGAGAGAGAGAAAGAGAGATAAGAATGATTGTTTTTAACCCTTACAGCTGTAAAATGTATTTTAAAATACCCAATATATCGTATATGCGTCTAAAGAATGAGCAATATAAATAGTATTTACGGAAATAGACACACAAATTCCCTTTACATGCTCCTGATGTCACGCTGCAGACGGGAAGCGGATACAATATCGAAGCCGCTTTTATTCAAATTAAACATACACTCAACGGAACACAGATATTTACTACATACACGGATCATACACACACACACGGACTTCAGCATAATACGACAAACGAAAGACAACGGACTCAGATACACAGGGGTTTAAGTCTACACACTAATCAGGGACAGACAAGAAACAGCTGGGGACACTTGATGATGAAACAAGGGCGTGAACTGGCGTGAGACAGAGACAAAAACATAAACAGAAGCGTATGGCGCTGTCGATAGCAGGTGTGTGTGCACAGGTGGGAGTGCAAATGTGATAGAAGGAATGTGGCATAAACATTTACTTGGTTACTATTAGGTGTGTGTGTGTGTGTGTGTGTGTGTGTGTGTGTGTGCATGTGTGTGTGCTGACCTGCTCCAGGCCCCTGTAGGCTGTAAGTGAGCAGGGCATTCTCCCCCTCGTCCAGGTCCGTAGCTGTCAGAGTCATCACAGACGTCCCGCTTGGCTCATTCTCAAACACAGTGGTGCTGAACACGCGCTCGGAGAAACGCGGCCGGAAATCGTTCACATCGAGCACCGTCACCAGGACCTGACAGAGAAGTGAAAGGAGACACAAAGCCTTTAAGGGTATCTCACTTTTTTTTATTCCATTGTCTATCCCGAATATGGCTATTCTTTAAAAAAAAAAAAACAATATGACTGTAACCAGACAATAGGCAAACTCTGTAAGTTTTGCAACTCTTTTTTTTTTTTTTTTTTTGGCATGATCCAAACGCATGACATCTTTACTCTTTTGGTATGTTGTAAAAATCAGCTGTTATTCTATAAACCTCCGCTCTGAAGTGTGACAGGAAGGAAAATTCTAGACAACCTGAAATCCTCCATGACTGTTTTAGCACTCTATAAGAAAATGCTGCCTCTAAGGTCACGTGTGCCACGTATGAAACAACTCAGAGTAAAAGGTCAACCTCGAGTTCCCATCCTCTTCGGTGCAATTGCAAGAATTTAATCAGTACTCTGAGATGCTTTTTAGTACAATTTTTTGTTCAATTAACAGGCTAACCGCTGCTTTTCTGACCTGCTTAGTTTGTTTAGTGAACCAAAAGGAATGCACTGAACGTTTATAGGACGTTTATATACACCATTGTGTTGTGGTGTAAAAGAAAACTCTTAAGCACTTGGGGTAGAGTTAGAAAGTTGTGAATTTTTCTAATAGACTAATTCAAATTAGTTGAGAATAACACAATATTCTTGTGGATCCAAGGTGAAGGATTCAGGAAGCGACCAGCCGTGTGCATTTCGTTCCTCACTTTGTGTTTTACCAAGCTAACGTTAGCAGGCTAGCTCGCTCTGTTGGCCTTGTGTGCTGTGCTCTAATCCGGTGTCGCGAGTACAGTTACATCGTGGCTTGCGATAGCATTTTTCTACCAGAGAGGGCTCCCAATTCTCAAATCTTACATTTAGTAGCTCGAAATAAAAGGTCCCACTGTTGCTTCATCAGACTTTCTAACTAACTGTCCATTCTTTAATTTCTTTACAAAATAAAAAACCTGCAGGGGCTTTTAGATCGTTAACGATTCAGTACATGTGAATTCAGCTGCTTCTTCAGACCTTTTGAATAAGCGGTAAATTCATTTTGTTTAGCAGAATACACCCAAAAGCCACGCGCTGAAATGTTCATGTTAAAGATTCAGTACATGGAATTTGAACACTGCTGATTCTTTGAATGCTTCTTGAATGAGCCGTAACTCATTTTGTTCAGTATAACGCACCCAAAAGATCACAGGTAGCTGGTAGAAGGTCATTAAACTACCTGAACTGAATTTTCCCGCCGGTTGTTGGAGCTACCTCCGGGATTGTCCCTGGCCACGGCTGTAAGTGTGTAGTGGTCTTTAGTCTCTCGGTCCAGTGGAGACAGGATGTAGATGTCCCCCTGTGAGGAAGAAGAGGATGAAGGAAGGAAGACGTCTACAACATCATATCTTGGACTGTGTAATAATGAGGATTAGGACGTGGGAGTTAATACGCCTGTGCTGATAATCGATATTAATCAATATTCAACGTGAGTGGGATCGTTATTGATACTTCAAAATGCCAATTTTGGGTGCGCACACACACACACACACTAACCGTAGAGGGGGTAATTCCAAACTTGCCCTCTCCATCGACCAGCCCGTACTCTATAACCGCAAAGAGTCCAGAGTCTGCATCTGTAGCACTCACTCGCACAATGATGGTGCCCAGAGCCACATTCTCAAACACCGGCCTCTGCGCAGACACACACACACACACACACACACACACACACACACACACACACATACATTAACATCAGCTCTGAGACAATACGCCAGGTCATAGTTTTTTTATATTTCTACTTGTGCTAAGTATAAAATTACATGACTCTAAAGTCAGGCTTTAGAGTAGGGTGCAAGAGTTTAAGAACACATATTTAAAATTAAGACAAATCATTTATGTTCAAGAACTCTCTTTCTCACTACAGAAGTTCACAAGTCCTTTCCTATTTTGTCGTAATGTATTCTATTAGCTTTATCTCTGAAGAGTGACAGGAAGGGAAGGCCAGTCAAGCCGAAAATCCTCCTTCACTGTTTTAGCACTGTCAGAAAAAAAAAAGATGTCTGTATGGTGATTATTGCTAATATGCAAAGACTTTTTAGTATGTTAGTGAGAACTTCGAGACATCGCATGAAACCTGTCAGAGTAAAAAAGTCAGTCACATTGCATTTGTCATCCTATTAAATGCAATCAGAGGGACTGATCCTACATCAGCACTTCAGAAGCCTTTCAGAATTATTTTAAGTGAGCAGTAACTCATTTTGTTTCGTAGAATGCACCCAAATTAAAAAGTTAACCCTAACCCTAATCCTAACCCGTAGAAATTTAAAAAGTAACATACACAGCAATGTTGTCGTCAGTTAGTGAGGGCCTAAATGTGTCATTGCCACTGGTTTCAGAAACTTACAATAAACCTTTCTGACTTATAAGAATGGAATAATTTGTAAGAATTATCATTTGCCAAAATCGTATTAGTATTTTATAACTGTTGGAATTATAACAAGTTCTTGGTACTGTATCAAGACTTTTGGACTCAACTGCACAATGATTTTGCACAAACGGAAACAAAAAAGTGCCCATGGCTGCCAAAGTGTGCCCCGAAAAAGTTGCAATAATAATATAATACATTCGGTACCCATTTAAAGAGGCTTAACGGTGTGTATTGTCTTCTTAGTGTTAAGGTACCTGGTATGAGGGCTGTGTGAAGACCGGGTTGTTGTCGTTTACGTCGACGATGCGTAGATAAACAGGAAGTTCAGAGGAGCGCGGTGGGCTGCCCCGATCCTGAATGCGCACCGTGAAGTTCAGCCAGTGCACCTGCTCGTAATCCACCGTACGATTGGCTATAATCTTACCTGGGGGAGGCAACAACGTACATTAGGTCTAAACATCTGTTTTTAAAAAACCTGGCTTAATTTAATAATGATAATATTACTAATAACAACAACAACAACAAGGAATGTAGTGAGTTGCATAGTATTGAAAAAAGAATAGTGCTGCCATTCATAAGACTACATAAGACCTACATACGCCCTTAATGACAACTGACATAAAACTATATCAAAATTTATAAAGGCTTATTCCAACTGTAATAAAGACTGCTTTTGTCAATTATGATGTCAAGCTGACATAACACCTGAGTCCAATTACATTGTTGTCGACACAAGGTTGTGTTATGACTCTTTATAACACTCTTACATAGTGAAGGTTTTACAGTGAAAATAATTACACTGTAACAACAGAGTTCTGTACTGTATATTTTTTCTGGCCCTTAGGTAAAGTGAGTTTCAAATTTCTGCTTATTAGATTTTTATGAATGCCTATGGCAATGCCATGACAGCTTTATGTATATTTTCTCTGAACCCAAGTTAGAGAGTGTTTGGGTTTGATGTTTGACATGTCACATTATTGCCATTATGTGGCTTACCATTATATATTAGAAGTAACTGAGCTACAAAGTCAGTTGTCATGACATCCAAATGTAAGTCAGCTGGTAATGTTGTGTAACAAAACCGTATCTCATCAAAATCTATGTCACCTAACTCAGGCGTTATGTCAACTGGAGCAGTCTTTATGATAGCTGCCGTCTATTAAAATAAGCCTTTATGATAGCTGCCATCTATTGAAATAAGCCTTTTTAAAGATTTATGTAGCTTTATGTTAGTTGGCAGGAAGGGTATCATGCATGCATTTATGTAGGTATCATGTAGTCTTATGAATACCGGCCTTAAGTGAAGGCAAATATACATTAGAAATGTATATAAATAAAACAGGCAAACACTATTCAATTAAAACAACATGGCAAGAAGACTCCAATAGTCAAAGATACTTAATAAATACTGGCAATAAAACTAAAACAGACCAAAACTCCAAAGAGTTTTCATCATACATATCCGAAGGTACTGTAAGTGCGTGAGCATATGCAGCCTGTCGTACTGCAGGTGTGTGTGTTAAGTTTGTACCAGTAGAGGGGTCTTCTAGTCTGACATAGCCTCCTCTGGGCAGATTTAACAGCTCATAAAAGATCTGGCCGTTGGGGCCTTTGTCCGGATCAACAGCAGACACGGAGAGCAGCGTAGTGCCAGGCTGAGCTCCCTCCAGGATGCTCTCGGAGAAGTTGGTGACGCCGAACGGACGGAAGCGGGGAGCATTATCGTTCACATCCAACACGCTGATGGTCAGCCTGGCTGTCAGGAGAGGAAGAGGTAAGCAGGATGGAAAGATGAGAGGAGGTATAAAAATTATATAAAAACATAATTGGGAAGGAAATAAAAAAATAGACAAAATACAAATCAACAGAGAAATGAAAATAATAATAATTATATTAACTTTATTTATATGGCACTCTTTGTATATTTAAAATGCAGCTTAACAGAAGGTCCTTAACGTTACGTGCAAAAACTAAATATAACAAACACGTCATGGTCATGCTTAAATAAAAAAAAATGTAAAGATTTTGGGTAATAAAAATAGACCATGATATTCTTTTATAAATTAACAAATTAATTTTATTTTATTTATCATTTTGAATATAGCAATACAATAAATAAGGGTATAATATTTAAGATTTAATGTGATATACAAAACTACTTAAAAGTAGCATAAAAGCAAAAATAAAAGAACAAAATGATCTTATAATAATTATAAGAAATAACTGTGGTTAAATTAGGGAATTTGGATTGGAATAGGGTTTTGAAATAGGGTAGTTCAATGATAGAGTGTAGAGAGTAAAGAGAGAGACACAGTCGGGCCATAATGCAAATTACAAACAAATAGCACAGTTCTGAGAGGGTTAGAGGAAGAGAGAGAAGCAGAACGTCCATTCTTACCATTGGGCACACTGACCGACATGTCAATAATGTCACTGGCATTGTCATGCACTGACACTATGATCTCAAACGTAGCCACCAACTCTCTGTTTAAAGGGTTTCGCACAAACACAGCGCCTGTGGACATACACAAAAACACACAACTGTACCAGAACCAGGATCAGAGACAGAGATTGACACAGGGGCAGGGACTGGGAATGGATCAGTGGTGGAGACTGGGGCAGGATCAGGGGCAGGGACTGATACAGGAGCAGGGACTGATTAGTTCATAACATTTTAAAAAACATTACCATATAAAGACATCAACTGAAAGTATGTGGTCTAGTAAATACAGTTATAGCACAAGGTCTAACATATAATGATGAACACATTGAATATATAGCAAAAAGATGGTATGTGGAAATAATTAAAATGTTATACTATTACTGTTATTAGGTATAAATTAATTGCCTCATGCTATATGATCTGTAACAAAAGCAACAGCATTTGACCAGTTGCACATTGTTGTTGTTCGAGTCCCTCAGCCCACAGTCCTGGCCTTTCCCTTGTCTACTGCCGGCCTCTACAATCTAGCCTGTTCTGGTTGATTTCCAAATATGTCATGCCATGACAACTTGTCTGTGTACAGTGTCAATAGTCTTCTCCCAACACCAACAGCTTCTGCCGCTGAACACACACCAGTGTCGGATCCTGTCCACACTAGTGACCCTGTGCTCACCCAGAACCTCCCCTAGAGCTCCAGATCCTGGTTATTAAGTAAACATGATATTATGATCCTATGTCACATGCCTTAGGAGGATTCTTGTTATATTCCCTCTGGAGACATGCCCCATGTTCCAGTCTGCCGTTCCTTCGGTCTCTTTCTCTCTTAATATGTCTGTCTGTAATATGTCCCTTGTTACCATCTAACCACAAGATCAATATTACAGCCTCTTTCTGTTACACTTTAGACTTCTTTGGGCTCACCTGTGTGAAAATCGATACCGAACGAATCCTGCAGTCCGCTCACTGGGCTATTCCCGTCATCCCTCGCTTCCACAGAGATGAGGTAATACTCCAGACGAGGTTGGCGGTCAGGGTCCTCGGCGGCCAGCGTGGCCACCACCACACCGGGGGGCGTCGACTCATTAACGCTGATGGTTTGCACGGGCTGCAGGAAGCGAGGCCGAGAGTCATTGACGTCGTCGAGCACGACCGTCAGCGTGGCCGTGCCCGAGAGAGATGGCGTGCCCCTGTCCATCGCCATGACGACCAGCCGATACGAGCCGCGCTCCTCGCGGTCAAGGGTGGCATTGCCCACAAGGACGGCACCTGAGATGGCATCGACCACGAAGCGGTCCTGAGCGCCGCTCTCTAAACGGTACTGCAGCCAGCCGTTGGAGCCGGCGTCGGCGTCTGTGGCTGAGAGCTGCGTCACTACCACACCTGAGGGAAACACACGCAAAGGCATTCATACACAAAACTGTGGCGTCTGACTTTTCTCATCAGCTAGGGCAATCCTGACGAAGTATATATTGCATGATTCCATTATTCTTCACTATTATAAGTTTAAGATACTGCTCTGGGCTCCAAGAGATCCCGACATAGCCAGGATGGACAGGAGTCCAAGAGAGCATAACTGTCCTGGTGGAAAGGATGGCCTTCCTCTCTCCCATGTCGATCAGACTGAAACTAGCCAATCACAGACATCTGTTAGATCATGTATACAGATGAGAGCAGTGCTCTCCTCCAAGTGGGTTCAGCTTCCCTATAACATTGGATGAGCGGCAGTTTGTAAAGATGTGGTGGCTTTATGTGTCTCGGCGGGAGTATATGTTAGCCTTTGCCCTCCCCTTAATGAGTGGAATGACTCAATTGGGAGAAAATTTGGTATAAATTAAAAAAAAAAATCTTAATGACTGAAAGCAGTAGCATCAATAACATCTAACGCATAGAGGACTGCACTAATTGAGTCTATATTAAGAGTTTGTCATTATGAAAAGACAACAATTAACACTGAATTTGAAGCATGCATGGAATAATATTTGCATGTAGGATTAACAGAAAATTCAGAATTTCTCAAAGAACTGAAAAAGTAAATAATATAATTCTATATTTTTATATATGTAAGAATTTTTTTAATTATCAGCCGAGTCAAATTTTGAGTCAAAATAGTTTTTTAGTAAACGATGAAATAAAAACAGCTCTTGGTTGTGGACTCTTGGACCCTATTATGTATATGTTAGTTCCAGTACTTTAACCTTCAACCTACGCACAAGCAGTAGAAATAGGCAAAGATATAGTTACATATAGACTTCCAATAACTTTTAGTTTATAGGTCAAAAAGTGTTCTTTTTTATTCATTCAAATTGTTTCATTCTAAATTTTTGAAAGTAAAAATGTTGAAAAGGAATCATTTCTTTTGTGGGGGTTTTTTCTTTGCACACTATGTTCACCTTTTATATTGAGTATTTGTTTTCAATAACTGGCAGAACTGAAACTTGAGTGTGTGCTGAATCAGGACACAGATAACATATCAGCAAGATACAGTGAAAAATATAAGATATGCACAGGTGGTCGCCTTTAGGCTTAGGACCTATAGGACTTATTAACCACCATCTCAAACACACAGAGATACAGCTCCTTCCGGTCCTTATCATTCTTTCTATCAGTCTTTCTTATTTTCTCACCTGTAGGGCTGTTTTCCGGCAGGCGCACAGTGAAGCTGGAGGGGCTAAACACTGGAGGGTTGTCATTCCTGTCCAGGATGGTGATGGTTAGAGGAACGCTGCTGTTCAGACCACCAATGTCCTCACTGACCAGGAACAACTCCACTCGCGGATCAGAGAAGGCTTCCCTGTCCAACATGGCACCCTCACGTACTGATACCACAGCTGAAACAGACACACAAAAATGGGCGGAGTGTGTGTGTGTGAGTGTAAATAAGTGATGGAGAACACAATCACAATTTTCATTCATATTCATTCCACCTTGTTATCCTAAGGTCATTATTTTTAATGATATTTAATGTCCATTTGAGATGTAGTAAAAAGACGAAATGCCGAGGATGTATCTCACCTGTCGTGGTGTTGATGGTGAAAAGATCCACCCTTGGGCCGATCAGTCCATATTTTACCACAGCGTTGGGCCCAATGTCTCTGTCTGAGGCCAGGATAGGCCCATTCAGGATAAGCACAGTAGAACCTGGGGGACATGAAGGGACAAAGAGAAGAAACAGAGAAGCATGAGGGTAGGAGGAGGACAGGGTTCTGTGCTTTATGATTTACACTAGGGTCCAAAAGCCCGAGTCCACTACCAAGAACTGTTTTTATTACAATAGTTGTAAAAAAAACAAAACTCAATTGACACTTACAATTGATGAATACATTATTTAAGACAATTGTTAATTGTTGTCGTCTCTTAACAAACACGTACATGTAACTGACTAACACTCAGTTAGTACAGTCCTTTACGTATTATTATTGCCAAGAACAGTCAAGACAAGTCCAAAACCTTTTTTGACAATATAATTCATCACCAACTGACCAGAAACAGTGGCCCTTAAAAAAAATACTCATCCATTTTAAGTTAGACCTGGTCCACCTTGATCTGGTCCCTAAAAATCCTGGATGTTTTATTTAGATGTCTTGCATAGTCGTCTTTTCTCCATGCTTAAAAAATTACAAACTTTTACTCTGGCCAAAATCTAGACAACCCATAAACATCTGGCAAAGACATAACTTTCACGCCTTTTAAACATCTTTTATGCTTACTGGGGTATTAGTTTTTAATAACTGATTGAATAAAAAAAATCTAGGTAGTGGATTTAAACTTTTGGGTACTACCTCGAAAAAAGTCTCCTACCTCAAAAAAGTGTAGTAGAAAATATTGCCTCCAGTGACACTGTAACACAATCCTGTTCATAACCCTAAAAAATTAACCATTAACCATCTATTTAAAAAAAAATGTATCTCTGTAAAACCATCTAAGGCATTCTTGGAAATGAACTGTGACTTTTGTACTATAATATAAATCTAGTCACAAGTCCAGTTAGGCTGGGTTTAGGCCAGGTTTAAACATGCTGTGAGCTACGTATACGGACGTTTAAAATGTCGGCCATACGTATCCTGCGTTCATTCCACACATCGATCGTGCACGACCCAAAAAATAAATGCAACGCATACGTGTGGTGCAATACCCCCGTAAATGCAGTGTAGCGAAGCGACGCGCCGAAGAATGCATGCGTGGCAGCCATTGTGCGTGACGTCAGCTAAAGACAATATGTGATACACAACGCAGAAGCAAACAACAACAGAAGTCATCGAGGAGGAGGAAGAAGTAAAATGGCGGAAAGTTTTGAAGGAAAGCTTATAGAGCTTGTTCGCAGTTATTCGCATTTGTATGACGTCACCACGCCGCTCCACAACAATGCCTGTAATAATAGTTGGCGAGAAATAACAACAGGTTTACAGGTCAACATGGAAACGTGCAAAACCAAATGGAGGCAAGTCCGGGAATAAACACAACTGCAAAATCATAACTAAAAACCAGGGACAGTCTGATCTTTCTGGATGAAGTCACAGCAGGGCAATTACTTTCCTGGTTGTCTTAATGCTCTGCTAATTGTTCGTGTTTTCCCCAAACTAACACAAATGTGAGCTGGTTAAATACAGGGAAAATAAAAACATGTGCAGACCATGAAGTCCCCAAGACTGGGCCTGAGACCGACCACAGCAGGAGACATATTAAGCTGTTTGTCATGAGCAGTTGTTGTTCCTGGGGTTGACTGACAAACAGCCAAAGTTTGTGTTCCAAGATGGTTTTACATGGAGCCAGTGCATCATTTCAAACAAAGCCACTGGCCTCAGGCGGAAAGAGGGCAGAAAGCCAGACGCTGAGTGAACGATTTAATTTAATTCAGTTTTATTTGTATATAACGTTTAACACAAAGCACAAAGCAGAACCTTGGATCTAGACCCCTAATGAGCAAGCCAAAGGCGGCAGGGAAAAACTCCAGTGAGACGGCATAAGGAAAAAACCTTGCAAAGAACCAAACTCGGGAGCCATCTATCTCTGGTCAAGAAGAAGGGATAAGACTGTAAAAACCGCCCACCTGTGGGGGAATTCTCACTGATCTCTCCTCTGTAGCTTGAGGACGTGAAGATGGGCCGGTTGTCGTTCACATCCAGAATGGTGACCACCAGCATGCCTGAGTCCTGCAGTGGGGCAGAAAGCGGCGGAAATGAAAAGAGGCGATTACCTGCAGATATGTGACAAGGTTCTACTCATGATTGGAACTTCAGAAATGAGGCAATGCAGAAGGTAATCAAAAGGTAGTGTGGTGTTATACTGATGGTTTTACTGTTTGTTAATTTATTAGTAGTATAATTAATTATATGATATAACACTGCATTCCATTTAAGAGGCAACTGTCTTCTAAGGTACTTTATTTTAAACGTAATATCAATCCCATAATTTGGTTCACCAGACAAAAGTTCCTTGAAAGTTTGGAGGACAGATGGAGGACAAAACTGTCGCTCAGGCCGAAGAATATGCTAACAAATGTAAGTAACTTGTATCCTAGCTAACTGTTTCTTTACCATTTTTATAGTCATATTTGTGTTTGTAGATTGTTTGAAGTCGTTCCTATGGTTAAATTCAGTTAGCCGATATAAGGCAAAATGACACTTGTGTATGTAACTTGCTATACATCCTAGGGTAGCTAGGTGTCTTGCTATGTTAGTTGGCCTAGTTACGTTAGTTAGCCTAGCGGTGTTTTATCTAAGTTTCGAGAAGTTTGTGAGTAAAAAAGGGGATTAAAAACTTCACACTGAGGGGTATCCCATATCCGATGCCTGTTTTAGATTTTGTTGTAATACAATATCATGGTAGTAAACCATGGTACGTGAGGCAATTATTGTGATATGAGAGTCTACAACAGCATTATGGTATACCCTATGTAGTGAGCGCATATAGTGAATAGGAAGCCTTTTGTATGTTGGAGGCTTAAAAATTCCTGTGTTGAAGATTTTACGTGGATTCTGGGTAAATTGGGCTAAATATCAGTGATGAAATATTACTCTGGGTAAAGATGAAATAAGAAAAATAATAAACAGATATAAAATAAATGAAAAGGTTTGTGAGAAAATTATTCTTTTTCCCTCCTAGTGTCGAACGGATAGTGTGTAGCGCTACTGCTAATGTTCACTCATTCAGATACTAAATGTTTTTAAGTACTTAAAATTCAAATGTAATTTTTAAAGAAAGGTGACTGCCATATTGTGTGGTGTGGTATGGAGCTGCACAGTAGTTACCCTTCGAGTAATACGTGGGTTCTCTGGGTTGTCCTTCACTGTGATAGTCAGTGTGTATTCGGCGATTCTCTCTCTGTCCAAGGGCCTGTTCACCTGAACCACTCCTGACTGAGAGAAAGAGAGAAAGAAATGAAGTCCAGTTCCACTGCTAAACCAAATGAAGCCACTGCTGTGTTCTATTCACTCCTCTTTCCCGCTGTACTCCTCCCTCCCTTCCATCCTCCCTGCCCCTCTCTCACGGTTTCATTGATGTAGAAGGCTCCGTCTGGGTTGCCTGCTGTGATGTTGTACGTGAGGATAGCGTTGCGTCCACTATCTGCGTCCTGCGCTCGCACCTGGGCGATGGAGGTCTGGACAGCCGCCCCCTCGCTCACGCTGGTGTTCAAGGGCAAGTTCATTAACACAGGGTTGTTATCATTAATATCCAATACCACAACACCCACCAGCACCTGCACACACAAAATACACACACACACAGAACCGCAGTTGGAACACACAAGGTCATACACTCAGGACGGTCAATGAGATTACAAATGAACGAAATCGTATGTTCTGTTTGGATCAAAAAGACACTTTTTACAGTGGAAGAATACTAAAATTTCCAACATTTATAGCTTTATGTGGTTGGCTTAATTTCACTAATAAACATGGAAAAGGTAACAACTTATTTATCACTTATTTACACTCCAACCTGTGTTCACATGGATGTAAAAGGGTTTAGTGTGGGTTTTTTTAAACAATTGTATTATTATAAGATCTAAAGAGATGTACTGGGTCATTGGGGCATCAAATTCTAATAGTGAACGGTACATTAAACGTGTAATCATGTAATCGTTCCTACATAAAATAAACAAAGGATATTTTAAAAACACATGCTCTTTGTCGGCTTGCTGTAGTTGTTTTGTGTTTTGTTGTCTCTTATTGTGGATGCAAAGCTGAATACTGGGTTACAATGACAATGTGTGTGTGTGTGTGTGTGTGTGTGTGTATACCGTGCTGCTGCGTGGCGGTGTTCCCAGGTCTTTAGCAATGACCGTGATGTTGTAATAAGCCGTTGTCTCTCTGTCCAGTTCAACGTCTCTTCTCACTCTCAGCTCTCCCTCCACAGGAGACACTATAAACTCATCTAGGACGGACGACACAGAGAAAAAAAATGTATATGTCAGATTAAGGTTTTTCTATGTGTCGTTATTTAAATGTTACTCCCACATGAAACAAAAAAGCCCTCACATACACACAGATGCTCTCACGATTATATAAATGCTCTCTCATTCATAAAAATTCTCTCACATTCATAAAAAATGCTCTCACATTCATAAAAATTCTCTCACAAACATTAAATGCTCTCACATTCACATAAAATGCTCTCACATTCACATAAAATGCTCACATTCATAAAACGTTCTCATTTAGACATAAAATGCTCTCACGTTCATATAAAATGCTCACATTCATAAAAAATGCTCTCACATTAACATAAAATGCTCTTATTTGGACCTAAAATGCTCTCAGTAAATTTGCAATAACAGCTTAAACGGCACCTCAAATATTTCCAGTCTGTTGTCACACATACACAAACTTTCTCACTCCCTCTAGTTTAATTCACACTGAAACCTTTCAAAGTCATCTCTTTTTAGTCATCTGTCTCACGCCTGCCTCATGGAACACTTCCATTTCAACCAACGTTTTAATTCACACCAACTCCATGAGGCACACGTCCATCAAAAACCAGTCCTTCTGCATTTTTTTATTAACATGCTGTGTCTAATTGTTTTCCACTTGCACAGGAGTGAAGAGTAAACTCCATAGAGATCCATTTAGTTACACACTGTAAACTATATTTAAAATCATAATGTCACACCCGCACACCCCACCAACAGAGGTCTCAATCACCAGAATTCTAATCATCTCGGTTCACTTCCTGTTTCCCACACATATACACCCCATGCATTCATGACATCATTGCGAAAGTCTCTCCAATCTCACGTTGTGTAAGTTCTGAGCATTATCTATACTGATCATCCTTGCCATGTTTCTTGACGTACCCTTTTGGATTACCCTTTGCACTGATATTCTGCCTCTGCCTGTGCTTGGACCTCGATTACGAGTACTGGATTGGGTTCTAAAATAAATTCCACATGGATCCTCAACCGTTCCCAGAATCTCCATTGTTACACGTAATCCACACCGATGTTCCGATTGTGCATCCTGTAGCTCAGTAGCATAGTGTTTGTACGCTAATGATACTCATTAGTTCACTGTCCCACTGTCTCATGTCATGGTCCACCTTCAACTGTCCCCTTCCTCACGTTCCATTAACACTGCTGTAAGTATGGGTATTACTCTTCTCAATAAAACGAAGCACACTGCTCTCACTATTGGGGTTTCCTGCCGTGATGCTGTATTCCACTTTTCCGTTAAGGCCCGAGTCTTCGTCAGTGGCTCGCAGTGTGCAGACTCGAGGCCCCGGCTGGCCTTCTGTGATCTCAAATGGGCCCTCGAAGGGCCTCGGGAACTGCGGGGTTACATCGTTCACATCTATCACATTCACCAGCACCTGAAACACAGAGGAATGGACCAGCAATTACATTTCCATTTCCAACTAGGTTTTAATGCACATTTTTGAATTGGAAACGTTGCCCTATTGAGCGAATGTGTGTTCCATTCTCTACGTGACTGTGTGCGTTTGTCTGAGACTCTTTTAATTGTGTAATCAGGTTGCTCCTGTTCACAATTTCCTCATAATTGATGTAGCTGAAACACACTTCTTTTGCTGACTTTTACAAAACATTTGGATGGAAAAAACACACCAAGTGTAACCAGGATTTCTGTCCCTATCGCAATAGAAGACGAATCCACATTTATATGAAGAATAAAGGCTGCTATGTGTCTGAAAAAAAATCAAATATGGAGTCTGTACAGATATGCATATGTGTGTAGTTCACATTCTAATCATAGTGAACATGGTGGGTCTTTACGTTTTTTACATTAAAACCAATGAATCGATTATACATATATATATATATATATGTTCCTACCAAGAGGATGACAATATTACCACATAACCATAAATAAAACAACAAGATGCATTAAATTTGATTCCTCTGTAATGCTTCTGTATTTTATTTTTCCTGTGTTCCCTTTTTTATGACCTACAAAGCTGTGGAGCTATAAAGTATTTTATTACTACTCTTTAGTGATCCCTGGTGATCTCAAAGGCTTAAAACGTAACTATTACGTGAAATAAAACATAAAAAATTTAACTTATACTGCTACCCCAACCCCAAAAGGGTTGGAATTTTTTTTTTAGTTGTTGGGGTTGAGGAAATACAAGCAGTGCTTAAAAAAAAAAAAAAAGGCCAGTTCGGAGAATGAACACTTTCATTTCAAGTTCAAGTTCAAGTGGGTTTTTTTTGTCATTCCTCCATATAGCTTGTATACATTGGAATGAAATGTACAGAACGTTAATTGAAACTGACTTGTTTAAAAAATCCCGCTTCCGGTAGTTCATCAAAACAATGTAAAAATGTAATTTTCTCTGACTTTGTGATGTCGTTATCTACCCTAAAGCATAACGTTAATGATATAACTATGCATGTGTGTTGCATGTACGCTTGTAATTATCACTCACTGTGGCACTAGACGTCAGTCTGAGCTGCGGCACCGGGCATTGGTCAGTAGCAGTGATGACCAGTGTGTACCGTCCACTGCTGATCTCATAATCCAGCTCTTTCATCACTGTTATCCGGCCCTGTGGGCATTAACACACACAGCGACACACACACACACACACACAGCAGCGTTTAACAAGTCACCTCATTTACATGCAATACTACAAAACAGTTCTCAATGTCCATCTGGTTTAATCTACCGTAGTAGGATTAATGCTGAATATTTGAGCCAGATTGCCCAGCGCAATGGCGTAGCGCAGGGTCCCGTTGAGTCCCTCGTCAGGGTCAGAGGCCGTAACCGTAGCAATTGTGGCCCCGAGCGTGTCAGGACCCTCGGTGAGTATGGTCACATACTCTTTCGCAGCAAAAGCCGGGGCGTTGTCGTTCTCATCGATAATACGCACCCACACCGTGGTGGAGGTCTGCAGGGAAACATGAAGAATGGGTCTGTGGTAGTGCAGCGATTAACCCATTTATTCCCACCATTTGTAAAGCTCTAAAAAAGTTGATATGTTTTTTTTTACTGAAAGGTAAGCTATAAATTTGATTATAGATTATCTTGATTTCATATGAGCCTTTTTATGTGGATGATTAGTAATTAGTAATTAGTAATTAGTCACATGACCAGAGGCATTTACTTCAAGCTTGCACCTGAGAAGGATGTAAGTAGAACCTTTAATAAAAGGATGTAAGTAGAACATGTTATAATGCGCATACAACATACAACATGCGCGTATTTGGTACATATCATCTTTAAAGTTTGATGTTTCATGTTTAATCCTCACCGGATCTGTAAACATGTGAATGTTAACGTGTCACAAATGTGATGGCTCATTGTAAATACAGTATATAATTCGTTGTTAGTAATCCTAACTATTTACAGTATATTATATATATATTTTTTTTTATATTGTTACTTTATATTTAACAAAATTCAAAGTTATACAATGTGAAAATAAATTATTTGCCTCTTTATTGTCTGTTTGCACAATAAATGAAAGTATAAATTACTGAAAGGGTTTTAAACATTTTTTTTTTTAAACAATTGGGTCTAATTGATCAACACATGCAACTTTTGACAACAAGAATAAAACCTATTTTTTCACTAAAACATCTTTTAAAAAGGCATACAGCTTGTGCCATTGGGCTATCCGAGTAGTGAAATTCATTTACTTACACAACTGGGGGAAAATTGGGATTAAATTGGTTAAGGTTAGTGCTAGTAACCGTAAAGTTATGAGTTAAAAACACTGGACTTAAGAGCCCCTGTTAGGCTCTTGAGCAAAAGGCCCTTAACCCTGAACTGCTCAACTGCCTCACTTATAAGTCTCTTAGAATAAAAGTGTCGGGAAAATTTTAGGTTCCCTTTTTTTTAAATAATAAACATAAAGATTGTAAAGACACACACACACACAAATAAAAACAATAGATAAAAAAGTGATGGTAATACATATTGTGTTCAGCAATGTTGTATACTGTCATAACAACAAATTAATATTTATTCAATGTTTCTACTGGTATTGTAGAACCAAAAAGATAAAGAGCTCTGGGCATCGCAGCACAAAGATCATTGTTAAGTGGTAGAGTGGGCATCACATTGAACACTCTCTCTCTACCAGGTAAGATCTTAACTTTACAAGGCTTTGGGAAACTGAACAGAAAATATGAGGTCTGAACAGAACATGTTAAGACAATGTATGACAAGACAGCGTAGGACAGGATGTTCCACACATTGTGCTTTACTGTAGGTGTTTTGTGTCCATGCAGTGGTGTGAGTGAGGGATCAGCAGTCAAAAGCAAAAAAGCTGCAGCCTATCTAAAATATAAGTTGGAAAAAAGACTCGTCTCCTTAATTACACAAGTTAAATGAATTCAAACAATGGATTTCATGCCTAATCAGACAAATTACAGCATCTCTCAAGTCCTGAAACCACACGACACCTATTGTGTTTTTTTTTTAAACTGATCGGAAATCTGTGTTGCTATTGTCTGCAGAAAATGTCATCCGTACTCATGACCTATAAAAAAACACAACACGGTGAAGTGCAAACAAAGGCAGCATTTCCCCAATGACACATATTCACACAGCAGGGTTCATTTTTCAGCAGACATAGTCATGCTGACGTCAGGGCTCTTGACACGGTTTTCCGAGCAGAGAGTAACGAGGCGTTTGTGAACTTTGCCCTTTCTGTATGTACCGCAGTGTACTGTATATATACTATACGCATACAGTACTGTGAAAAAGTCTGAGGCACCCTACATTTTTTGTCTTAGAGGTTTCTTTTATGTCATCTGCATTAGTGTGTCATTAGAAAAGAGTACATATTACATTTCCAAACATTCATTTTCCAAAAAATGAAACATTACAGAGAAATCTCTAACAGAAGGCTTAGAAGCAAGTGAGAGCCAAAGAGCCACAGTTTCTGTGGTCAGAAACTGACACTGATGAAGGGCTAGAGGACGATTAACACACACTGTGCGCTCTTACCTACAAGGTGCACCAATAATAAAGTGGCCAGTAAGTGTAAACAGTTTAAAAAACGATGGATGTGATACGTGGATTCATGTGTGTGGCCGTTTAAAGTTGTGTAAAAGCTGCACATAAATACATATAATGTGAATTTACAGTGCATGTGTATTGGGTTGAAATAAGCTGTACTCAATAGATGTCCTTCCGTAATAGCAGTGAAACCTGTTCTCTTTCGCTTCCTCGTTTAAATGCTGAAAACTTCTTTCATAGGGATAATGCCTGTGTAATGGATAACTCCTTCATCTCCATACTGCTCATTTTCACTCTGCAGTGAGACATGCGAGCAACATTTACGTGCGTTCACTTGGAGCTTAGGAAACCAGTTCTCCAGAGTTTAGAGGCTGAGTTGGGTTGGTTATAGCGTTAGTGGTCTTGGAGTGGCGAAACCAGTACATTTGAATACAATTTGCATTTTCTGAAATGGTGTGTGTGTGTGTGGGTTTCTCGCTCGTTCCTGTTTGGCCTGTTTGACGTGCTGTTTGATTTGTTTGGTACCTATAGAGCTCCACCAACAACTACACTTCCCAGCAGTTCAGTGCCAGTTAAAGTAAGCTCTGTTTAACACAGAAAAAAAAACAATCGAAAGTATCCGAGCACATTTCATTCGCATTTGGAATCATCGTTCTGAATTATAGAGGTCCCTTCTGGGGGAAAATGCTTAGTAAGGGTAAAAAAAATAAATGTACACATTTGTGTTTATGACTCATTATGACATGACCAAAAAAAAAATCCTTTAAAGGGAATCTAATTTCAATTTCAGTGATATCGGTTCTCAAAACGACCACGCAGGAATAACCCGATGCTGAATCAACACTTACACCGTCAAATGATTATTATTCCCTTTAACAGGGCTGAACTGACACTTCCTGTGCTGAGCCTACTACCTCTTACAAGAGACTTAAAATGCTGCAGGTATTAACAAAATGTTGCTTTAAAATATATTCCTGATTTTCATTTCATTTATTTATTTTTGATTAAATCAGGGTCCACAGGCCACCAGGAGTCTGTAATGTATAGTCAGTTAGAGTGTGCAGAATTCTTTTTCTTTCTTTCTTTAATGGCTTCACGGTGGTGGAGATCGCTCTTAACTATTATCAAACCTTTTATAGTTATTGTTCACTTAATTTAGCAATAGGCCCAATTGACTGGTCGCTTGAATGGAACAGGTTTAAGCTCAAAAAAAAAAAATCCCTATTTTAACAGGGTTACCTGGCTTGGATTCTATGGGTGGAAAGCTATACAGCTTATAATAATGGCTCCAATAAATAAATGTGATGCCACATATTTGCCTAATGTCCCTGATATTAACTGGACTATGTCTGTATCATCCGTGGAATTACATAAAAGTAGATTCAAAGTCAAGTTGACCGCCGAGGTTTACTGTAGAAGAGACTCGGACCCAGACAGACAGACTGGAGATGGGCCGTTTGAGGGGCGTGTGCGCGCGTGTGCACGTGTGTGTGTGCGTGTGTGTGTGTGTGTGAGAGTGTGTGTGTGTGTGTAAGACAAAAGAGGAGTACACAAGGCCAGTGTCTCCTCCCGAAAGCGCACTCAGCAGCTGCAGTAGTCATCGCAGCTCGGCGAATATCCGGCGCTCCTCGTGCGCAAAAGACGCGCTGCGCAAAAGGCGCAAAGACAGAAAGAGAGAAAAAGTTGACTTTTAATACCGGAGGTCTTGTCGGAAACCCGATTCGACGGTTCTGGTTGGTGACTTACAGTCAAAAGCAGGAGTGGTGTCATTTACAAGTTAAAGAAAAGGCACAAGGAGTGGATCTGCAGCGGACGGTACGGATGGAGCTGATCGCGGCTGTGTGGCTCTTCCTTCAGCTCGTCACGGCTGTTGAAGGTAAGAGAGGCGCGTTCGGGCGCGCCTGGGCTGCAGGGCGTGTGTGTGTGTGTGTGTGTGTGTGTGCATGGTGTGTGTGTGCATGGTCTGTGTGTGTGTGTGTGTGTGTGTGTGTGCATGGTGTGTGTGTGTATGATGTGTGTGTGCATGGTCTGTGTGTGTGTGTGTGTGTGTGTGCATGGTGTGTGTGTGTATGATGTGTGTGTGCATGGTGTGTGTGTGCATGATGTGTGTGTGCATGGTGTGTGTGTGTGCATGATGTGTGTGTGCATGATGTGTGTGTGTATAGTGTGTGTGTGTGTGCATGGTGTGTGTGTGTGCATAGTGTGTGTGTGTGCATGATGTGTGTGTGCATGATGTGTGTGTGCATGGTGTGTGTGTGCATGATGTGTGTGTGCATGATGTGTGTGTGCATGATGTGTGTGTGCATGATGTGTGTGTGTGTGTGTGCATGGTGTGTGTGTGTGCATAGTGTGTGTGTGTGCATGATGTGTGTGTGCATGGTGTGTGTGTGTGCATGATGTGTGTGTGCATGATGTGTGTGTGCATGGTGTGTGTGTGTGCATGATGTGTGTGTGCATGGTGGAAAAAAAAAAAAAAATTATTTAAAGGATTGTGTTATGCAAGAAAAGTATTCCACAAGCTTTAAGTACTTTTTGCATGAACTAAAAGTTGCCACATGATTTGGTTATTGCGTAATAGCCTATAGCTTGCGCGCAAGCCTTTTTGGTCTTCCTCGTTTCCCTGTTGTTATTTTCCCAGTAAAAACTTGTGAAACGCACAGCCATCAGCAGTTTTAATTTCTTGTTTTTCTTGTTTTTCTTCCAAAAAAAAGTGTGAAACTTGTCTTGACGTTCTCTAGTTTCCTCATTTATAACGCGGTTGCTGTGTGAAGGAGAGAAAAAGAAGAAGAAAAAAGGAAATGGTTTTTTTTTCTTCCACTGGCTACAGCTGCGTGCATGTTGCTTGATTCACCGCCTCTGAACATCTGGCGACTGGTTCGATTCTTTTGATCAAAAGCCGTTTCAATGAATCGACCTCGGCCAGTTTTGATTCGTTTGATTCACCACTTAGAGCAACATCAGCAAGCAGGCTATTGTGTAGGCTGCAATACTAATTCTTTTGTAATTGGCACAAATTTACAATCCAGTGGTAGCCCAGGACTAATTAATAGTAGATCATGTATGAACTATATTGCCTTTGACAGTAGGCGCTCTACACGACATAGTAAAAAACAAAAGAAGGACAAAAATCTATACAAAAAGGCAGCTTTAATAAAGCAATTTGATTCGTTCCTGTTTGCGAATGATTCGCACGACTCATCTAAAGAGCTGTCCAAATGAACAGATTTGTGGTCGACACTGGGTGAAGGACGGAAGCAGTGTGTCCTCGATGAGATTTCCAACGAGAGATAGATGTTTGTTATTTAGAGATAAGCAGCATGGGATTGATTCTGAGGCGGGGCGGATATGCAGCTGAGATAGGACAGCTGGACACCTCCTTCGGATCCAGCTGGTTCTTGTTTATCCGTTCTGTGGGGACCTTTGGATAGACCACATTGATTTGTCAATTTCCTTAGACTAGATGGGATGTCATGATAAATTGGAGGGCATGTACCTGCTTGGTGTATCTTTGGCCATTATTTTTTTTGGATACCAACCAACATGGACTCTCGATTGTAGATTCATAAAAATTCACACAACCCAATTCCTATGGCAAGTTACTAATGCTAGAGCGAGGGGGCAGAGACAGTGGTGTAGTGACTTCATTTGTATGAAATCCACACAACTGCCATTGCCATTTACAATACCTTCAAATTTTGTGTGAGATTTGGTTGTATTAGCAACATCAGGCTGATTTCTTGTAGGCCAGAGAATCTGTGTGTTACTACCAATGTTAACTGTTATCTTGAAAAAGTGACGGTCCATTAGTAGTAAGACCCAAATAGATGCTCCGATAACATACAGTGGCAAAAACTGGACCTGACAATAATATATATATTGGGGTCCAAAAGTCTGAGACCACATTGAAAATCTGGGATTTTTTTTAATTGGCGCTGTACGGCACTCTAAAACGCTTTGCTGAAACTGAATCAGTCGTATCCAAAGCATGATCAGGCACAGAGCAAAAGTGAGCTCACCATCAGAAGAGCAATACATAAAGCTTTGTTCATTGAGAGAGAGAACAGCAACTTCATCACAGATACAGAATGTG
>JAOUQW010000038.1:2864500-2880097 GCA_028565825.1 Olivaichthys viedmensis | reverse complement strand
CCTAGAGTGACCCTAACATTAGAAAAAGTAAAACATTGCCTTATTGTTTATATTTCCATGAAAGCTGTACACCACCAAAATACAAAGATTGTCTTAGGGTCACTTTTGACCCTTAGGACAAGGAGAGTATACAGAATGTTAAGACGACACAAGGGTTAAGGCCATTGCACACAGGCTGCATAATTAATGGAGGAAAATGTTGTCTTACGACAAATGTCTAAACCAACATACAATATTCTATGGACACTTGCATGTCAAGTCTGGAAATATTGTTCTACCGCAGTGCGTAATTTTTAAAAATCAACCCAAGTTTTTGTTTTTTTTGCGTGCATTAAAGCTGATTAGTAATCACATGATCTTCAGTTGAATATGACTGCTGGCTTATTGTGTTAATAAAAAACGTAAAGCCTACAACGAAACAAAGAATTGCCGAATTTCTTGGCAATCCAAATGGTGGGTCTTTTGTGTGTACTATGGCTGTGAATATCTTTTTCTCTTCCTCTGACCTTCTATCATTAAAACAACTGCAAACTCGTCTTCGGAGCGACTGCTCACCATTTTCAAGAATCTGTGAATCTTTTTTTTTATGACTCTGAAACAGTGTGTATTTTTAATGAAATGAATGCACAATGAATCATATGCGTTTCTCAACATCTATTTAAACCTTTTTCATTTTCCATATTCATTTAAACCTTTTTGATCTATGTTAATAAGTTCATTAGTATGGAGCTTCATTTGCTATTAGACTATAACAGGCTATAAACTTACTGCCTGAGATTTTGTGATCATAATTAGGAAGAATAATTAAACTGGCACTAGCTTGTTGGCTAGAAGGTTACCAGTGGAATGGCCCTGCTTCTGACTTAATTCTCTGTCCTCTGACCCAAACACAGACTCCTATACACACTCATACACACCCACACGGTTTGCCTGCTGCATGTGTAAATCAACGCTTGTCCCAGTCCATCATCTCCGGCGCTAAGCCTAGCTCATTGCTAGTGGCAACCCTTAGTGGCCCTCCTCCGCTATCTCGGCGGAGCAGACCAATTTACTACACGAGCCACTCCGTCAACCCTGATCTCAGCCAGTCTAACACGGCAGCGCTAATTAGCCCACAGTTACGGGTTAGCAAATGTGCATAGCTGATAGTGATGCTCGGTTGCATCTATCAAGCCAGCCAAGCATCAAATTAGTGGACACGGCATGAGTACGTGTATCATTTTATTACACCATTGCTAGAGAACAGTGCTGTTTACGCTGAAACCAAATAATAAAATAGGATGAGAGAGGTCGGAAGTCAGGTAATGGACTTGTGATTACTTTCAGTATTAGTTTCAGCAATCTTGCATCAAATAGTATGCTTTTGGTGCTGTATTTGCTCGGTGTCTGTGCTGATTTTAATGACCAAAGCATCTCTATGGCACAAGTCATGGTAGTCAGGATGATAACAATAACAAGATCCTACCCATATACTTTATAATGTCTACATGTTATAAAGTTCTGTGCATTTCTGTCTTTTTTCACAGATTCTAACTGAGCAATCAGAGCAACAGTCCTTGTACAGCATCCTTAGAGGATTATGGGACTCGCTCAAGGGCCCAAGACTGGTAGTCTGTTATATTTGAACTCACAAACTTCCAGGAGCTAGCACAGAGCCTTAATCACTCTGTTCCCCAATTTTTCCTTTTAACGTGCACAAGAAACACACCAATTAATTTCAAATGCAACATTAACAACACAGACAGAAGGACCATATGACGGGTCAGTGATGCGAATTGGGCGGGGCGAGCAAAATAGATGAGCAGAGTTTAACTTTATGCAAATGAGGACTGAAGCAATGTGGTGACTACCAATGGCAGGGAGGGACAGTGGTACGCTTCTTTTTCTCTCAATGTAAAACATTACCCGTGTTTTTTGGTCCCAGATATTCGTTCCTACTCACAGCTCCTGAACCAGTTGGGGATATTCGCCGTGCAGCTACGGGCTTGAAGTGGAGCAAACATTGTATCAGGCTCATTCTGACACTATTCCGGCTATGCACTGCGCAGATGCAAATTATACACAAGCGATTTCCTTACAGAATGATTTGTGGTCAAAAGGTGGAGGTTTTGTATACGTTCTGTAGCTAGCGCTGCACTAGCCAGGTGCTACCAGGGAAATTATGGCAATTGACAGTAACCTCAAGACTACCAACTAACACGAGCGAATAACATAGAGCGACTTGAGTGATGCGAGGCAAAAAATCGCTGCCAGTGTGCACGCAGGGTTAGGATACTCAGTTTTAGGCTTTAACAAGCCATGAGTGGTCAGACCAAATAAAATTTGCATGGCAAAAAAGCCAATCCATTTGAATGGAAAAGGACGCGGGAACTTGAAAAAGAATTCACGTCCAGGAGCAGGTCATTTCGATTTGCGCAAAGATCATCCTGTGAATTTGCAAACCTTGTGAGCATGAGCCAATACAAAACAAGAGCGTGGGCTATTGTATCTTCTTTCTGAGAAGTAAAATGGAGACACCGGTAACTATTAAGCATTAAGTGGCAGTCACACTGGCTATATGCTTTTTTTTCTTGTCCCTTTTATTCTGATCATTCACTATCGCCCAGATGAGAATAAAAACATCCCGCACCTGCAACTTTGTTGATCATCCCAGTCTCAGTCCCGAAGTACATCTCTAATACCCACTACGGTACCTAGAGATAACATCTAAACCCTAGGCTTGCGTGTGTCAAGTGTCTTTCTGGAGTCGTTAGACTGTGTTCTCTGTGTTCGCCAGAGTGAATCAAGTGCAATAGTGTCTGAACGCCAGGCCTCTGGGCTAAACTCATAATGTCTGAACGTGGTCATGTTGACAGAAGTGAGGTCAGGGGAGATTAACCATGGGTCAGAATTGCTTTTGGTCACCGCACACTTGGGCCTGGTTGAGCCATTGTTGGCTTGAGAGTGGGGTGATGGAGGGCCAGCGACAGCATGCCAAAGATGACGAAAAAGACATAGCCCTCTGGGTAATTTTTAAGGATTGAGGGCAAAAGGTGGCAGCAAAAGTGGAAAAAGAAAGGATGGTAGAAAAGTGGACTGGCTGCAAATTGAGTCCTGGCAAGTGAATGTGTGTGACAGCAAATATTGGCTTTGCTGTGAACAAAGGTAAATGATTTGAGAATGGAATGTGCTGAAAATCCAAAGCACATTCAGTAACTAATGTTGTTATCGTCATAGAAGACTATGCCTAGAAATAGAGTCTTTTACACCACGCCGAGGCTAAATTTAGATGACAGCCTGTGATAAAACATTTCATTTAAAGTAACTGCAAACTGAGCAGTTGACAAGGACAATACTGATGTGTAAAGTATAATGTACAAGACCAATACTGCTGGAAACACTTACTGTATATTCACATACAGGTACTACTCAGTGATTTTGCGTTCCGTTTGGATCGGCAAGGTCTGTGCTTTTCTCCCCTGAGAATATTTCAGCACAAGTGACCTTGTTTTTGATCCTTTTGATAATGTTCTGAGGTCCCATGCAGATTGACATATCTGTGATATTGCAGGCAGATGTCGCCTCTTAGCATTGGAAAAAAACGTTTTTAAACTGCTGCAAGCCTCACTTTATATTTGCATATACCACAATATTATGATTAATGATACACTAAGGGCCAGTTTATACTTGCTGCATGGCTACGTATATGCGTGCGAACGCCGCAGCTACGCGAGCGTCATTGATCACTACTCACTTCCATAACGTCAGTATATCTGGAGGATTAAAAACTCTGTCCACTAAGGGGCAGATCAGAGCCGAAACATCGCCTGCACTGGAATATCTTCCTGATTTTGCACAAGGAAGTAAATGGTGCAGATGGCGGGAGTTGAGGAGGCTATTATAATGTGCATGTTGAGAAAACGGCAGAAACAGCAGCAGCGGCACCAAAGTAGATGGTGTATCTGTTAGAAACTTCGTCCCTCTTGATGCAAGAGTTTTATCATGGCGGGCATATGTAAATATTTTATCACAGATGTCACCCTGAAAAAACAACTAATCCCATCCAAATAGGGCTAAAGACTATGTCAGCTATTCTACAAGTATATCTGAGCATTACCCTGAGACATTCAGTTCAGCACAATCCTTCGTCATGCGTCATTCCTTTTGTGTATCACAGGTGCTAAACCAAAAGGACTAGCTGCTCCAGCTGCCCCATGTTCCAAACAAAAAAAAAACCCAACAACCTCTGGTTCGTTAAAATTGAACTTTTGATCAAAGGTGGCATGGCAGAGCTTTCCATCACTGTCTCATCTCAGAGAAAAACATGAAATGTACTGTTAGTGATATTACTAATACAAGTAAATGTAGCATTAGCATGAAGAAAGTTTACGGTATACACAATGTTACATTTACAGAAAAAAAAATCAATCTAAAATATAATTATCCAAAACAATGAAACATGTCATAGGCATTGTGTAGATAAATGTTAGCAGCAAGACAGAGACCGCAGGAACAAGAAAAAAATAAAAAATAAAAATTTTGCTGCGTAATTGGAAGTTTCTGTAGAGTTAACCTTGAAAGTGATCACAGGGTTGCTCTATACCCCCGTCTCTCTTCATGAACCTTCATGAAGTCCAATCAGAAGAAGGGAGGAAGCTGAGTGACACCTGCTTAGTGACCGGTCACGCAGAATGGGTCAATGCGGGCATGATGGCTCGAAATTGCTTTATGTGCTTCAGCTGCCTGACCAGAATGACAACGTACCGCAACAGCCGTGTATTGAACGTCCCACTGCCCCCTCACCTGTCACTCACACCCTGCGGAGGCGGGGACGCTATGATAACACACACGCACGCACATTTAACAAGATAAAAAAGTCTGTAAGTCAAACACACACACACACAAACTGGTGAAACAGTGAATGCACAGACATGCACACATCCACACTGTGAAAGGAGAACATACAATCTGCATAAGCATGTCATTTAATACATGTGCAAACCGCTTACGCTCGTGCCTCCTTGTGTTCGTGTGCGCATAAACTTTTTCACACACGCATGCACACAATCACAGTAGAAGATTGCTTCGTTTTTAGAATGTAACAGAGCAGCTCGAGCCACAAAAAGCCCCAATTCACTCCTCTCTCCCAAACAGTCTCTCAGAAACACCTCATGTAGATGCACAGGCACACACTAAAATTAAGAGCCATATCTACTACAGTTTCCCAAAATACAGGGAGGAGATTATTGTAATGAGCCACCTATTCTGACTCATCAAGGCTTAAAGTAATTACTCGCCGTTGTGGCTGCATGCGCTACTTTACACCCGTGAAAAGCTGGGTGTAAAGTAGCGCTAGAAAGAATATGGAAGAAAGGCGCATAATGAAATTAAACCTGGATTTTTCAGCCTTGCACAGTTTCCGAATGTACTCAGTGCCATAGACGCAACTCAGATTAAGGTAATCCCATCAGCCGAAAATGAACATGTGTTTTGAAACAGTGAAAAAATGAAAAAAAGTACAGTCACTCCTTAAATGTTCAGGTTATGTGCGATTCAAAAACCCTAAAAACAAACGTCATACAGCAAGACATAACAGGGTGCGCCTGTGTTTATCTGCATGTGCATTCTTTGTAGATCACCAGCTAAATTGGCCACGTCCACCAGCTCCAAGGGTCGCTAAAACAGCTGCAATTAGCGTTTCTCTTAGTGAGTTACAATTATTGTAGGCCTCAGTAGACTTTCTTTGTGCTAGATTGACAGTCTGAGGTTTTTTTTTTTTTTTTTCCTGAAGCCACAGATTGGACAGATTTGGACTTTTATAGATTGAGGCTGCACCTAGATTAACACAAAGCATTCATGGGTTTTTAAAACTTCAGCAGAAAAAAATAAGTCTGTTCCCACAAGTCTGTATGAACAGAGGCAAATAAAGAATGCTGAAAATCCAAAGTCTATTCACTACAGCATGTGATCATCATAGGAATAAAGTTTTAAACTCAACACAGCCTCGGTTAAATCTAGCTAATATCTTATATAACATAACAGCACACTGAGCAGTTGACAAGCACAGAGCGTCTTTTGGATGTGCTCACCTTTGTTCACCTTGCTTGGCAAGTTATGTCACATTATTACCACCCCGGAGGTTCACTGAGCTACAAAGTCAGTTCTCATGATGTTCTAATGTAAGTCAGTCCAGAAAGTGACATAACACAACCGTATGCCAACAAAAATCTGTCACTCGGGTGTTATATCAACTTGACATAAAAACTGACGCCTATTGGAATAAGCCTTTATAAATGTTTATGTAGGTTTATGTCAGTTGTCATGAAGGGCTTATGCAGGTGTCATGTAGCCCTATGAACACTACCTTTAAGTAAAAGTGTGTATGATCAAGATTTCTGATATCTAGCAGGTCAGAATTTGATTAGTACAACAGATCTGACTGTTGCTCCTTGACGATGTTACACGAAAGATGGCACATTATTGGTCATGACTATCAGATTGATGAATAAATGTATACAAAAGTGTTTAGCAAGCTGGAATGTTTGCCAAAATTGTTGAAAGCATTTGCTGCTAGCCAAAGCTAATTGCACCTACTTCCTCGGTTCTTCTTTAAAACTACAGAGCCGAAAACTACAGAAACAAACTATATTGTGTCATGTTGAACGCAGAGATATTTCAACGATAGCATTTTAATGAGCTACGGAATTTTATGTTATGGTAGTAAACAGTCTATTGTCTAATATTAAATATATTTACATGCATACCACAATAGAAAAATTGCTTAAAAGTGAATATTAATTGAATGTTACTCATGTGTGTGTGTGTGCGCGTGTGCGCGTGTGTGTGTGTGTGTAGGGGTCAATACAATGATGTGAAACATGGGCAGATTGCCAAAGCTTTCACATTATTGCCAGTAGTGAGCTGGAAAATGAGAAGCCGAGCCATCCACAACTCACACCTGTGACTGAACTTGCGCGCGAACACACACACACACACACACACACACAAGCACATGCGAACATCTACAAAATGCTCAACGTTTCATATATGCAAACCCACATGCTTCTACAATATACATAATTGACATAACACTCAAGCATTCATGCTTTTAATACCGTGATCAATCAATTATTAATACAGAATGAATCTAATCG
The DNA here is from genome assembly GCA_028565825.1 of Olivaichthys viedmensis. NCBI lineage: Eukaryota > Metazoa > Chordata > Actinopteri > Siluriformes > Diplomystidae > Olivaichthys > Olivaichthys viedmensis. The sequence goes on along the minus strand of JAOUQW010000038.1, from coordinate 2,872,964 downwards.
AAATATGAATCTAAAGGAATGCATATGAACGCATGCCATGTTGTTGATACCGAATTTTCAAGGGACTTTGTTTGGCTAACACAGAGGTAGAAGCCCATTTGTTATTGATTTCTCTTTATCTCTCGCAATCTCAATTAAGGTTAAAAACAACCTGAAATCAAAACCTTGTTTACCGTGTTAGTTCATGTCCCTGGTTATATTGTGCACAATTCATCAGTATCAAAAACTTAAAGGACAAAATTCTTTTTTGCATAACCAGTAATATTATGACATTTTTCACCTCACCTCCCCTCACCCCCAGCTATCATTGAGCCAAATCTCCATGTTAATTTTTCCCAATCCAAAATCCAAGTTCGGCTGTACATTATATCCTGCCCAAATATCCTGTTTTGACTCGGAAGTCACGTTACAGTAAAAAAAAAAAAAAAAGCATTATAATTTCTATTTTGTGCTTCAAATAAGAATATATTTGACACATTGACAGTAGGGTTGTGTTTCAGTATTGTTTTTAACACGCTCTTACTGACTTCCCCTTGTCATTTCCCATTCGTTGAATCCCCATTGCCATCTTAAAGCCTGCTCCAATACTTTTACAGCTCAAAGAAAATGTAATATATGGACCTTTGGAAGCCCAGAAGAACCGAGTCAACATAACTGTCGACTTTAGGAGCGGAACTTGCCAAGAAAGCATTTCAATCTGATGCAAATTGCTTTTCAAAACAGTAAAAATGGCAGATGAATCTTTTTAAACATGACAGCTAAAAATACTTAATATTTCAAATGCACACATTTGATTTGCTATGTTCAGCCGAAAACATGCCCACAACAAACCACGCATGTCAACATACCAAAAATGGATGCCAAAATGTCCCGGCTTTAAACTTCTATTTCACCTTTGTTACTTTCTGGTCAAAATGAGCAGACCATAATCTATGTATTGTACAGTAAATATAGGTTTTAAAAGTGTTTAAAGGAGCAGTTTGTAATTTTTTAAAGCCCTCTGCAATTAAAATCCCCACCGACCCCAATCGCTCTGTTGAAACGTCGGCCTTGTGAGTTGTCTTTTAGGGAAAATGGACAGAGCACAACAGCTCTGTTCTGTCTGGGGGGGCGGAGCTAATTTCCGGGCCATAGAAATGTCAACAGAAGCCTGAAATGAAGAAAGGAATCAAATCCATTGCATGGAAATGTTGCAAATCTAGAAACACTTTAACGTGCTATTATAACAATTCAGCGCATACAGTTACAGGTAGCAAACATTTGATGTATTGTTCTGCTTTTAGTAGAACTTTTTCTTAGTAGTGTTTTAATGATGAGTGGATGAAATGAAACGAGGAAAACACACTCATTTGTGGCAAGGCTGTGTATGTGTATGTCAGGATGTAGATTAAAAATGAAAGCTGTGTCTGTTTTTAGTAATCAGGATTAAAGTCTGTGACCCCACCACCACTCTGGCACATACTTTATAAGCGTCTCAAGTTAGGTCACAAGGCAACTCTCGATCCAGAGCCCTCAGACCCCAGGAGGGATAATCAAAGCCAAGAAATAGATTACGATCTTTGATCCGTCTGCAAAAAGCGGCAGCTGTATTCGTTACGACAGGTCCACAGATGATTGAGCTCATCAGCCTCACTCCTTGACCTGAATGTAGCTGTCTGAATGTGTGTTTTGTTTGCTGTGCGTAGGCATGTACATGCTCCGATAGACATAAGTGCTTTGTTTATCTACTTAGTCGAACATTTCTGGTGTCAGAACCCGGATTTGAATAGAATAAATCAGTTATTCAACGCTGATGATGCGGTGTGCTGGATATGATGCTTGTACTGCTCCCTACGTCAATTTAAAGTAAGAGCAGCTCTCTGCTTTGGGAAAAGATCTAGACAAAGTAAAAAGATTCCATTAAAGATAGGAGAGGGAAAAAAGACGCGATAGTTCTTTTCTTTCATCACACATGAATGCTTTTCTGAGAAAGAACAGGGAAAAAAGTGGATTTTCCAGATCACGCACACGCTGCTGCCGACAACAGTCACAGGTTACTGCCTCTAAATACGCTGCACAAAGCATGTGGCAAATGAGCCACAGTGTGTGCGCATTTCATGTTCGAGTGTGTGTGTGTGTGTAGGATTAGTGCAGCTATCAGGATTGAGTCCAGTTCTGCTATTGCTAATTGAAAAGCTGCAGAGTGGTTAGATAAAGATCTTATAGAAGAATACAACTAAGCTAACGCTGTATTATACTTATGAGTCTGCCAGCTGGGCAAGAGGATGTAACGATGTAACGTGTGCATGCACGTTTGGAACGGAAAATAATCGCGTTTTCTACTTATCTAGCCGTTCAGCTGAGGAATGGCGAGGCTAACCGGTAAGATGTCTCTGACTAGGACCTGAACACGATTTCTGTAATATTAATATGATTTGTAAACATGATTGTTAAGTTCAATTTAAAGAATTGAGCCAAGTACAAAGGGCTGCACATGCTTTTTTAAGTGTGAATACAATTATTTTACCCAAATAATATCTGTTCAGCTGTGGTCCTATGGTGCTCCTATTCCACTGATGGATGGGCTGACAAATTGTGTATAGCAACAGATGAGCATAGCTACAGTCAGTAATTGTATACCTACAAAGTGACCTATATGGAAAAATGGCCAGTTTCGTAACCATTAGCTTTAAACTGCACTAATGGGTCTCTTTTGTATACATGTGTGCAACCCTACAAGCATGTCAAGTTTTGTGTTGGAAAAAATGTTTTTAGTATTGTTCCTAATGCAGGGGAAAACAGAGAGAGGAAAAAACGTTTAGCTATGGCATAATTATGTGTGTGGGTGTGTCAGGGATTGGATTCAAAATAAAAGATGTTTAAATCCAGAGGGAGTCTGAATCTGTCATCATACACAGTCAAACACTTCAGACTCGACGGGGTTGATGCTATATACACACACCTTTCCTTTGTAATTCATCATGTCGCACAAACCCAAGGAGATCCAAGTGACTCAGAGTCGCTTCCTTTAATCGCTGTACAAACTGACAAGAAATCAAACAGAGCATATAGCTTGGAGAAGTCTATTTCCTCGATATATATGAAGATAACGAGCCTTGCTTAACAGCTCAACAGTGGGTGTTTTATTTGCTCTTGTGTTCATTTCCAATACTGAAAATAAAAAGTGCAGAGGACGGTTAAAATACCAAGAAGTGTTTTTGATCCTACCTAAACCCTGAGTCATTTGGTGACTTGCCAACGAGGATACAGTACATCGAAAACCCCGTGATTCATTGAGACAACATAATGCCATGGCATATGAGAACTTCTATGAGTTTTATGAGTGTGTTATAATTTGATTCTAAAGAAATGGGTAATACAGTCATTGAATATTTGCTCATTTAGTACAAGCAATGTAGACGTTTGTTTTGACTTTTGTCAGGAAGAAAAGCCAGCTAGCAATAAGTTGTTAACTGTTAGCTGCTAGCATTAAAGGCAAGAACGCAGCACCTCTCAAAGTCTTACAGGAGCCGTCTCCATTCTCATGGCCTTACAAGGTAACTTGACAGGAACATGCAAGTCTGGGGTTTGAACTCACAACCATCCGGTCAACGCAGAACCTTAACTACTGAGCTACCACTTACTATGGAAATGCGTTCCCGATGGGAGCTCAGCATCTCAAATCCTCCTCTTATCTCCTTCTGGAGGCCTGGCTCATTTCACCAGACTTTAACTTTTAGCCCTTTAGGCCACCGTAGCTGAAAGGGTTAGCAGGTTATATCTGTAGCTTGGTGGGGGGGGGGGTCACTTTTTTTTGGAACACTCATTCTCCTGTGGCACTTCATTATGTATTCATTAGACATGAGTGCACTTTGAAGGCCCTCTCTACTGCCAAGAGGATGGACACACAAGCCACACATCTCTTACGCCTTTCTCTTTCAATCGTAACACACACACACACTTTCTTACTCCGAGGTGTGCAGTGGGGCCTGCGGTTTTAAGGAGCTCAGAGGGTCACAGCTGTGACATTGTGCCAGCAGTACCATACATACTCATACAACTTACCACTTCTTTATTTATTTAATTTCTGTTACAATGCTTTATTGGCACTCGGTATAATCTTATACCTACATTTACATTTATTCCTTTGGCAAATACTTTAATCCAAAGTGACTTACAAGCGAACCTGTATCCAATCCAAGGACAGAGCTGCTAAAGGAGCCGACACTGATGCAAATGCCAGTTTCCACCAGAGTTGCATGATAATAGCTAAAAACGAGAATCATGATTATTTTGCTCAGTATTAAAAATGATTCATCACTATTGTTCTTTCTCACGCAGTTAATCCGAATCAGACTGCGCCTTAGTCAATTTAGACGAGTGCTAATCTTTTAAGTGCTAAATATAAACAAAATCAGTCACTAAAATGCATAAACAGGCCACCACAGTAGCACCAGAGTCAATAAAATCAACCTGATCTCATAATAAATTTGTATGAATTTGAATCAGTAAGAGAGATGTGGCTGGACTTTGTTCGATTTCATACAATGGTATAAACGCTAACCTTGCCCCTAAGCCTAACCTTTACCCCTGTTTCCTTTCATTCAACTTTGGTCATGCAAATTGTTACAAATTTGCAAATAGGAGACCATGTTGCTAAAATGCATTTTTAACATTAGTGTAACACCGGCAACCTGTACTGTACCCAGTCCACCAGAGGTCACAATCACCCGATTTTTGATCATGCAATCAGCCTCACCCGTTCACCTGCAGCCACTTCCTATATAAACACACAAAGGACTCTCGCTCATTGGGAAGTCTTGCCGATTAACCCTCAGTAAGTTCCGAGCCTTGATTTATAGTTCATGCCTTACGGTGTTTTGACGCTGACTAGTATATCGACTTTGATTCCTGGATTGTCCCTATATCTACCTTTTTGTTCCACTGTGATCTTGGCCCTGAACCCGTATCCTGACCTGAGTTTATTATATAGTGATTTGCGATTTTGGATATTGTCTGCCTGTGAGTTTTACTGAAATAAACGGATCCGCAAACCCCGAGTGCGTCTAGTTTCGTCACAATTAGCCAATTTGCTAACTTTAGCTAGGCTCACCAATATCGCAGTTAATTATGTTTTCATTGAGAAATCAAAACATTGTGATTACAATTAAAATATGATTGATTGTGCAGCCCTAGTTTGTTCCCAGTGAAAGAGGCGTGGCCTTTGTGTCAATCAGTCCCAGTAAAATCAAACTGTTTAAGCAACACTGAATCACATCAAACTGCAAGACTGTATTTGCATCGTGAACATGGTTCATACAGATGCTTCTAACTTATAAAAATGCTTAATTTCTAATGTTATGTCTTCAAGGTTTGAAATGTACTTAATTTTGAACAAACCCTGAAATCTAAGATGATTAACTTGCAAAGTAATTACTACTTATATATCATGATGTGTGTATAGTATATACAGTGACCTAATAAAACTAAGTAAAAATATGATATTATAATAATAATAAACTGTACAGACAGTGCTTTTATGGAGGATAGTATATGGGAGAAAAGTTCTATCAATACATAATGAGTTTCTTATTCACTTTTTCTAATATTACGGACACAATTATGACACATATTTAACTTTTCCGAACTTCCTCTCCAAGTATATAAGAGTTTTTCAGAGTCAGAAAGAAAACAGCATACATTATTACTGTTTCTCAAAGCTTATTGATTTATATTTTTGGCCAATAGAGGAGAAAATGAGTTTCATTCCTTATTTAACTTTGGATGTCATGATCGCCCAGTATGAGCACCTACGTCGTGAGGTACTTGTACAATGTGAGAACCTTTGTCATGCGATTTCTGCTGAAAGATCGAGTCGTGCATCGTGAGCAGTAGTCAGATGATACTATTTCTCTCAGTATACAGCAAACATGTAACACAGGTTACATAACTAAGTGCTTCTATTTGGTTATTGCGACGATGTCATAGGTCAAATCTGATCTCATGAAAAATGACAAATTCATAAGACTTTAAACGAGCGACAGCGATGTGGTTTAATTACGTTCGATTTCATTACATTTTTTGTGGAAATACTCTAAATCCATGGTTCTCGGGGACCCCCAGGCGTCCATAATGTATAGCCAGGGGGTCCGCGGTTAAGGGCATGACGACGGCGGAGGTTATTTTCAACTACTATTGTTAATAGTTGTTATAGTTATGATTTATTTATTATAATTATAAAATAAATCTAATTGACAGGTCACTTGAATTGAGTGGGTTTAAATTATGCCAGTCACATTAATGTGTGGGTTTTTTTTTTTTAAATAGGGAGTTGTTTCTTTCCTAATGTAAAGCTCACTTTAGATTTAAAACAAGTAACTTAAAAAGAACTATGAATAATGTCAACTGGAATGTAACTGCAATTTTAAAAAAATTATAATAAAAACTAGGAAAAGTGCTGTTAAAATTATCAAAAATGTTTTGAATCCACTTTAACACGGTGTGTAACTCCTTTGGGGTTCTGTGGGTGAAACATTTCAGGAATAAAAAGCTGCTAAACATAAACATGACGGTACGTATTTGCCTAATGTGCCAAATATTTAAATAGTTGGATTACACTATTCATCCTCATGAATGTTAATTATAAAACGAATCATAAAGGGGTCCTTGAACTTTGTTTTGACACTAAAAGGGGTCCGTGAGTGCAAAAAGTTTAAGAAGCCCTGTTCTAAATGATTTGAGTTTGAGATCTGGCATCAGCCCCAGCACCATGTCTCTTACCCAATTTCTGTCTCCCTTTAGGGTCTACCCTCTGGTTCGCCCCCAGTGCAGGATTGTGGGAGAAACTTTCCACCTGAGATGCCGCAAAAAAACCTCATGATGCTCTGATGCAGACAGAGAGCGGCGGGTGCCGCACTGAGAGCCAAAACACACTTCTGAAGACCAAAAATCAAACCCTTTTATAGATAAGGATGTAAAGAAGTGTAATTAGCATGTAGTAAGATGTACTGATCCGACCTGAAACGTGCCCGCAAACAGAAATCAGAACGCTGCCGTTCTTGAGGCCGCACTGGGACTGTGTGATTACCGCGGTGATTATACACCAAACCGCTTATCAACCACAACAACAACCTCTTAGCTGCACTAAGTGAGGAAAAGTGAGGAGAGTGAGTGAGAGAGAGCGAGAGAGTGGGAGAAAGCAAGGGTGCTGAATATACTAATCTCAACTCTCTAGCTCATTAACACACATCGCCCGGGCAATTAAAAACGCATTTATCTTAATTACTCAACTAATAATACGAGTCCCTGAGGACACGCACTCCCACAGAGGACACCCAGGAACAAACACGCGCACACACACACACAAGAACATATGGATTATCATAGAGAGTGCACAGTAAAATGGTGATTTAATGGCACTCACACACAAACACACACACACACACATACAAGAACATATGGATTATCATAGAGAGTGCACAGTAAAATGGTGATTTAAGGGCGCTCACACACAAACACACACACACACACACACACAGAGGACCCCTAGAAGGATGCTTTACATCTTATTATTATCATTAGAGCGTGTGTGTGTGTGTGTGTGTGTTTGAGTTTGTCCCAAATAAAATACCAGGCCCTAACTGAAACTTTTTAATATTAGAAGAAAAACAAAAACAAACATAATCGTAAAGCATAATCTCATATAATAAGCTTTAGAGTCTGTCTTTCTCACACTCAAGGTCGCTATACAACAAAAATTCAAAGTAAACAAAGAAGGTCAGACCAGTGTGGCCTCCTGAGACTGAAATAGCCCAGCCAAGGCTATACCCAACTTTCCTGTCCCTCCTGTGCCGCAGATAAAACTGTCATAAGGAAGCAAAACATGCTTGGCGGAGAGCGTTAACTGCTCTGTTCTGCACACGTGAACTATAGCAAGGGGCCCGCAATTGTCTAGTGCGATCCGAGTGACAGGGGAGAAAGAAAGGCCATCGCTCCCACCCAGAGTGCTGGGCCAAATATGCTCCCGGCGATGGATTTAAAGATTCCATTGCGATCTCTCGATGACAAGGTGAAACCTTAGACAGCTGCAACACACCCGAGCTCTAAATTTTCAGCATTTCTACTGCTCATGGTTACTCAGGATATTAACCAGGTTTCAGATCAGATCTCATGTAGATCTGCTATGATTCTAGATGATCCTCAGATGACCCAGAATCAGCTGCTCGTTGGTTCCCAGGGAAGAGCGAATCCCTTCAAGACGCTTACATTAGTTTGCCATTAGACATGACTGTATTTGGGGAAATTACACACTATACTGCTTTCACTATGAAACACTCCTAAAGACAAAGCAGGTGCACTTTGCTTCTCTCTCTCGCTCTTATTCTCTCTTTCCTGACATTTTCTTGTTCCTTTCCTCTAAATTCTGGAGTGTTCTCTGAATTCCCCTCTTCCCTTCTATCCCTTTATATCTTTTTCCCCCCATCCC
>JAOUQW010000038.1:2847307-2859231 GCA_028565825.1 Olivaichthys viedmensis | reverse complement strand
AAGGGTTTATGTAAGGAGACGAACAGAAGAGAGATTGATACCACAGTGGATCAAAACAACAGTGAAACATGCTGCTGTATTTTACATGTGCTCTCAGACTTTTGGGGACAGTGGGGTATATATAAAGTAAATCATAACACATTCCCACACCAAAATATACTTTAATTAAGCTGACTATCCATAACCGAGACTTGAACACCACCTACTTAAACTGAGCTGTGACCTGCCTGGTCAGCTTATTCGTTTAATTATGCACTCGTGTTCTTTAAAGGGGGGCTCAAATTAAAATGGGCACAACTTGATTCATTCAAAAACTCAAAATAGCAAATTCAGAGCATGAAGAAAATAAAACATGCACACGCTTTATGACATTAAACCAAACCTTCAGTATGATTTCATACATTATGCACACAAAATAAAGGGCTCTGTGCTCACACAACTTTCAAATTGTCAAAGATTATTCTTTACTAATATAAGTCAAAAAAGTGTGTTCATATTGACTGAAAGCAGTAATGCACAACTCATAGAGGACTCTACTAAATGAGTCAATATCAGGTGTGAGTCGTTAAGAAGCCCAATTAACACGTCTACAGGTTACCATTTGAATGAAATATACGGCGTCCCAACAATCAAAGAAAGATTTAGTTTTAGTCTTCAATAACTGCTAAAAAGTCTTTAGTGGAGTGGACCCAGACTGTAGAGCTCTACTCTAAGTCAGAGAGAATTTGGCAACCCGTATTGCACATTTGTCATAGATTTTCCTCAGTCATAGAGAGAGCCAAGAATCAGCAAGCATGACAATCTGTCTCTCTCTCTTTCTCTCTGTCTCTCTCTCTCTCTCTCGCTCGCTCTGACCTTGACTGGGTTGATGGATCAGCCAGTCACCGTCTCTCATTACTGTCACACCCTGTTAATATTCATGCAAATAGAAATTCTGACATTTCACTATAGAAAAGCAAGTGTGAGTGTGTGTTTGTGTGTGTGTGTGTGTGTGTGTGTTTGTGTGTGTGTGTGTGTGTGTGTGTGGAGAGGACTGCTAATAACCTACTTTAAAGGAACAGCTCAGTCAAAAACGTACACAATCCTCCACTTATCTACCCTTACCGCAAATGTAGTAGATTAGCCAAGACATGATTGGTGTTTGAAATATGCTTCTTTAGTTTTTGCACAGGAGCTGCAAGGCTCTGCAAGCTCATTTAGCTAACAAGTAAGGGACGCTAATAGCCTCCAGTTTAGCATTGTGTAAACTGCTTGTCGGAATCATCACACATTCGCCTCAAACATACTTGCTTATGTGGTTTCTGACACTTTATGACACACTGTTATTTATAAAATGACGTTGCAGAGCTAAAAACAGCCGTAGCGGCTGTCTTGAAGTCAGAATGACCTTCTTCCTCAGTTTGGGAGTTTGGAAGTATTTGACTGGAATCACTAAACTATTGATTTCACCTGGGTCCTATTCTATAAGATCCCAGCCTAAGGCACATTAGCTGTGTCTCCAATCATGCTCTATGGCCTAATACGTGAAAGTACTGTATATACTATTAATCTTCTAGATTGCATACTAAACAAACACGGCAGGTTTGTTAATCTAATCGTTTTGTACTAAAAGAAAAAATGCAAGTAATGTACCTGATGTTGGTGTATTCTTGTGTACAATTCATTAACAGTTACAGTTTTGAGTTGGCAACACAAGGCATGTTGATTGTTGTCGCTGTGTGTGTGTGTGTGTACTGACCAGTGGTGCTTCCTCCTCTACGTTGGTGCTATAGGGCAGGTTGGTGAAGATGGGGTCCATGTCCTGAATGTCCGAGAGAGTGATGGCCAAGTTAGCCAGACTGGACAGAGGACGAAGCTTGTCCTGGTCCTGTAATAGAAATAAACCCACATTATACACACATGAACACACTCCTGTACTACTGTACTAGTGGGGACAGTAAATAAATATCCTCATGTGACAAAATGACTTGCGTGTATTTTTTTTTACCATCACAATTCGAAAAACATTCCAAAATGAGCTCAAGGTTCATAATTACGGTTCGATACGTTTCAGTGCATTTCCCATTTTGTCCCCATAATGTCTTTCGTCCTCAAAAGGTTGTGGTGTAAACATGATGCTGTCCATTTTCTTGTGGAAGAAAATAAAAATTGGGTGGACAGTGGGGCTCAAACAACTTGGAGGTATCGCTACAATTAGAGTAACTGTTTGTCATTTTTAGAGTCCTCTGCTGCCTGCGAGGCAAATTACAATAAAAACACTAACAAGCTCTTCCACCTCAGCAAGGTTTTCCCAAACGTCATTAAATTGCTCTGGAAATGTCTTAAAACCCATTTCACAAGAAGGAGAAAGTTGAAATTAAGCATACCTAGGCACAAAATTGTACAGAAAAAGCCTACTACTTAAAAAGCCGAAGGACAGCCAACAGATCACAAGGTGGACAATTTAGGGGTTTTTTTTAACCAGGGGGACGAGATAACCCGAGATACACCCCTCTCTTCAAATGATCAAATTAAGCCATGGCTATCCCCATGAAGAGATAAATACAAACACACATACACACATATACAGTACATACTGTAAACTATACTCAAGCAGAGCACCTGGACATATAAACATAAAACCAATGACGGTTCATTCAAGCCCGACAATTTGCTGTAGTGTTCTACTTTTCCGAATTGTTGCCTGTTCCAATGTGTGTGTTAATGTGGTTAAGTAATATTGTACTTTACTAAGTGCACAAAATATTGCTGTGTTTGTGTGTGTGTGTAGGTTTGTGTCTATACCGTAGCATTGACAGTGAGCTGGTAGGCACTCGTAATCTCGTAATCCAGACGTCTCGTCACCGTGACGATTCCTCGGGCTCCATCGATGGAGAAGAAGGGAGAGGTAGGCTGGAAGGAGAAAAGCACACTTCCCCCGGTGCCTTGGTCCGGGTCTGTGGCATTGACCATGAAGATTGACGTCCCCACTGCAGTGTCCTATATACACACGCAGAAGACACACAGAGTGAATCATTTAAGTTTTTGCATTTTCCCTTTGTGTTTATGTTGCTATAATTTTTTTGTGAGTTGTAAAGCGACCTTAAGTGTGAGAACGGCGTAATAAATCAAATATTATTATTATTATTATTATTATTATTATTGAAAGAAAATGACCAAAAACTGTGTTGGACTGTGGATGTGTGATATAATAAGCATGTAATAGTTTTTTAAAAAGTCTATTATATTGTCGTGCATATAGTGTTTTACATCATAATTATTAATTTATTTGAATAATAATAATAATAATAATAGCTATAAAATCAACGAAGAATTCCTGGGTCAATGGGACATCCATTGCTCAATAGTGAGCAGTGAACAGAAGGAGCCGCAGCCTTTACTCTAGCACACTACACGCAAACGCAAACTTGTGAAAAGTCTGGAAGTTCTTTGTTGAAACTGTGAGTATCCTTCCTTTGAGAAATGCGGATGAAGAAAGATTCAAATAAATGATAGCAGCAAGAGTATAAAGAGCATGAAGCAAAGATAAAAGAAATGGAAAGAAAAGAGGATTAGAAAGAAAAGACCCAGAGATATGGGATGTGGCTTAGACTCTAACCAGAAACCACCAAACCAACTAAAGTCACTGAAGCACGAAAGTAGGGCGCAATGTTCAGCTTGCATTTGGGCCTCTGTGGGTCTGCAAGTAAATCAATTATTTACCTTAAGGGTCTCATAGTGCTAATTTATTATGCTGTTAATAAGTCATTGATTACCCATAGCTGATATACTAATCTACTCTTTATTATGTGCTACTCACTACCAACTCATAGATTAAGTATTTAGCAATTGACCAATGAGTACACTGTACTGACCGGTTTGTTAATCATTAATTAATATATTTATACACTTACTAGCTATCTATTAACTGCTGGTTATTACAGTGCCAGTGAACTGATTAGGAAGGTTTGCTCATATAAATGGTTAGTGCAATAATGCAATGATCTGCTAATCAAGATAATAATTTAAAGCTACATTTTTTTAAAGTAAACACTACCATTTGAACCTAGTCAACTGGTTCGACAACTGAATAGACAGTAAAAACAGATATAGAGCATTATTAGGGGAATTTAAGTTGTAGTAGTTGTTGTTGTTATAGGCACGTTTTCAAAACACAAGTCAGCAGGCAGACATGGGGTAATCCATACTCATGAACCAGGTAGACAAGCAAGAAGCAAAAATCTGAAAAAACACAATACTGATAGAACCAGGACATTAGAGAAAGCTAGGGGGAAAAAAACTAAACTAGACTTAGAAAGCTTGGCTTAGAACTGCTTATTATACATGCACAATATTTCACAAGAAGAAGGGGGAAAAGCAAAAACGTATATAGAAAAGATGGAAACAAGGAACCAATCACTAGAGAGAGCATGTTAACGAGGACAGGAAACAATGACCAAATAAGGAAAGTGGAAACAGGTGTATGTCATGTGGGAAGCAAAAAGTGTCAAAACCAGACCATTAGCTTAATTAACGGGACTAAGGCATAAGTACACTCTTAGAAAAATGGTTCTTCAAGGATTCCTAAAAGGGTTCTTATTCAAAGTCCTTTCTCATAGGGAAACACTCTGTTGTAGGGTTCTACAAAGAACTTTAAGGGCTCCCTCAGAGGGACAACTGAAGATTTGAAAAAAAAATTCTAAGAGTATACTGGTAAGGTTTCATGTTACTTCTTTATACACTCTTAGAAAAAAGGCTTCCTCGTGTGTTCTTTAAACAGTTAATGATTCTAGCTTTCTGGAGGGATTCTATTGGCAATCCTTTCTGAAAGGGAAACCCTGTGTCGTAGGGTTCTACATAGAACCTTTAAGGGTTCCCCCACTCTTTTTACTAAGAGTGTATGAGAAAACCTACTTATCACAGCATTGTAATAACCATTAGTTAGATACAGTAGTTAGGGATTATAGAAACTATTAAGTATTGATAAACTAAACTATCAGTTAACAGTGTACTCAATGGCTCACTGCTAAATACTCAATCTATGCTCAAATACTCAAATGTCTTAACAGCATAATAAATTAATGAACAGCATAAAAAATTTATGAACAGCATAATAAATTAGTAATATGTGACCTTTAATGTAAAGACTTTGCAATTATGTGTATATACCTCATAAACAGACATGACAAGTGTCACGCGCGCGGCGGAGCGCAGGACATAGCGTGGCGGTCGCCATGGCGATGGCCGCCACGCGCCCTTTGTTTATGTTGTGTTTCCGTGTCTTTTGTCCCGTGATGTGATTGTCCCCACCTGCATGTCGTTTGTTCGTGATTGCTAAGTGTTTAAATACCTGCCTGTGTCCGTCCAGTATGGTCCTTCGTTGTTTGTGTGTGAGCACGCCTGTCGTGGTGTGTGTTTGTTGAGTCAATGTTTAAACCCTGTCTGAGTAATGAGAATAAATATGTTTGATGTCCAGAGCGGCTACGCGTTTGTGTCCGCACCCCCGCAGCTGCAGCACTTCGTGACAACAAGTAAAAGTACATAAATGCTATGGCAAAAGACATGATGAGTTAAAGAAATACTAGAGTGGAAAACACATCTTGCCTTCCATCGTGACATAGCTTATGACATGGTGAATAGTCCTGAAGTTTATTAACATGCCATTTGTCTTCCTCATTTGTCTTCCTTATCCATTTGAGTTGCCTTTTCAGGTAGCCTACATGTGAACTTTATTCAGCCAGAATGTAACACACGACTCTGGGCAGTAGGATGCATGTACAGGAGCTTTCCTCATGGTAGAATCCAGGATACAGGGCAAAAACAGACTACTGTAGATCAGACTGAGCTCACAAAAACGACATAAACAATGATAGATCGACAGGCTAACAGGCTACTAGACTCAACAAGCACAGCAAAAGATATAAATAAGCAAACAGCAATATACAAGTAAACACATCAAACCAATAGGGCATCAGCAAGGCTCTAAAACTCAGTCAGACAGTCAGATAGTGAGCAATATATTCCAGAGACAAAGTGGAGATAAAGTGGGCGTGGCTGACATGACACAGAAGGTTATCATCAGATTACTTAGCAACCTAACAGCTTCATTATTCAAATAAAGCCTTGCTACTAGAAATGTAAGATTCAGTTGAGACCTACAGGTGCCTGTACCAGAGGGATAAAACAATGGCATTTCAGTATAGCCTAAAGAGGTGAAGGTAATTATATACTAAACTTTTTATGTTGCATTTTTCTTTGATGTTATTGCTCATATGTCTGAATAATATGTTGAGTATTAGTAATGCAGAAAGAGTGAGAGAAAGGTGTCACATAATTACATGCATCTGATTGAATGTCTGTTAGAAGAGTATAAAGTATATGCGTGTGTGTGTGTGTGTGTGCGTGTGTGTGTGATTGCCTGCTTCCCCTAACCATTTACAACCCTTCAATTTCTCTTTATTAAGCCGCTTGCTTAACAATACCTCATCAGCCCTGATCCCACACACATTGTATTTGAGTCAAGGGCCACTGGGTCTCTCTGGGTCACACACACACAAATTTATATAGACTTACTCACACACTCACACTCATCCCTACAGCAGGTTTATTAACAATACAGTTCAAAGTGCGTGAAATGAACGCATATGATGAACCTTTACTTTCACAATCGGCAAGTCCAAAAAATCTAACCTAATCGAAGCCAGTCTAACACAGTCTAACCCAGTCTATCTAACCCAGCCAAAGCCAATCTAACACAACCTATCTTACCCAGTCTAACCCAGTCTATCTAACTTAGACTTCTTAACCTAGTTTAACTGATTGTATCTGACACAGTATTATATTTAACCAGCAGTCTAACAGTCTATTTAACCCAATCTAACTCAATGTATCCAGACTATCTCACCCAATAATACCCAGCTCCTCTTAACCCAGTCTATCTAACCCAGTCTAATACCTAACTCACCTTAACCCAGTCTTTCTAACCCAGTCCATCCAACCCAGTCTAATACCTAAATCACCTTAACCCAGTCCATCTAACCCAGTCTAATACCTATATCACCTTAACCCAGTCCATCTAACCCAGTCTATCTAACCCAGTCTAATACCTAACTCACCTTAACCCAGTCTATCTAACCCAGTCTTCGTAACTCAGTCTATCTAACACAGTCTAATACCTAACTCACCTTAACCCAGTCTATCTAACCCAGTCTAGTACCTAAATCACCTTAACCCAGTCTATCTAACCCAGTCTATCTAACCCAGTCTAATACTCAACTCACCTTAACCCAGTCTATCTAACTGTCTTCGTAACTCAATCTATCTAACCCAGTCTAACTCAGTCTGTCTGATGGAGGTTAAACCAGCCTATTTAACCAACCTGATCTCATGAGAAACTCATACAAATTTGAATAAACAAGGATGATGTGGTTGGATTTCATTTGATTTGATAGTCCTAAGAAAAGGTGTGAATGCTAACCCCGCCCCTAACCCTAACCTTAACCTGTCTGACAATTTCATTACACTAATCCTCTAATAACTATATTGTATCAGTGCTGAAAGCTTATGTTTACAAGCCCATAGCTTATGTATATATAATATTATGTACACGTGTATACAATCTTATGTATACATAAGCTATGGGCAGTTAGCACGCCATCGTCTAGAGTGACTGAATCCTATATTCCGAGAAAGAGCTTCAAAAAGGGCATCTATACTTTTTTATTCTTTACTTTT
Organism: Olivaichthys viedmensis; assembly: GCA_028565825.1. Classification (NCBI taxonomy): domain Eukaryota; kingdom Metazoa; phylum Chordata; class Actinopteri; order Siluriformes; family Diplomystidae; genus Olivaichthys; species Olivaichthys viedmensis. The sequence goes on along the minus strand of JAOUQW010000038.1, from coordinate 2,851,518 downwards.
GATCAGGTTTTCAGCTAGATTTCAGAGGACTGTGCTCAGTGGGGGGTTTCAAATCATCCACTGAAACATGCTTGTTATGCAGTTTCATTGGCCCACTGACACACTTTGAGCTTCAGTTTAAGAATAAAAGACAGACCGAGTCAGCAGTGAAGTCTGTTTATTATCTCATAAATCACCCCGCTACAGAGCAAAATAACCTCACAAACTATTAATAAGCATCAATATGATAAACAGCTCTGTTATTCCTATATTAAGTTAGAATTATGGTGGCTGTGGTGGTTTAGTGGTTAAGGTCCTGTTATAGTTACCAAAAGGATGTGAGTTCAAATCCCTGGCCATTGTGCAAGGCCCAGTAACCCTCACCTGTTAAGTCTATGTTTTAATTGGATTTTCCTCACTTTAAAAACACATGACAAATATGCATGAACTCAAAGAGATTTGTAGGCTAATCCTGCCTAACCTTAATCTTCATGATTTTAACATAATGTACATAACGTTCGAATTCAGTCATGCAAATTGGTACGAATTTGCAAAGTGTGAGACCATGTTGCATAACCAACATTGAGCTATCACTAACACATTTCAAACAACTGAGCCACACAAAGTTCATTGAGACCTAGATATCATCATTTTCACACACAGATGCAACTGGCCACCCCATTCTCTTGAGAACTAACCCTTTCACTTTGACGTAGGAATGCTGAATGTCAATATAATATGCTGAAATAGCATAAAATATTCATGTACCATCAATAATGCCTATGCACTGAGTGAATAAAGGAGAAAAAAGAAAGGGATCCACATTAACAAGCTGGAAAAAAAACCACGAGCCTTCAAGAAAGGCAGTGGGGATGGAAAGTGTTCAACAGAATAAAAGGAAACATAAAAAAAGGCATCACACATTGTAATACAGCAGAAAAAGAAAATCTACAACCATGTGCTGTATAAAAGAGGGAATAAAAAAAAGATCAAGTGAGTGAGGGAACATCTAATAGCCATTAAGAAGTGCAAATACAACAGGGACTCCCTGGACTCTTTCAACTGGAGGCCTGGTGCATAATGTGAGCGAGATTATTCCCCTAAGCACTTAGAGAGCAGACCAAAACAGAGAGCGAGTGGGAGACTATAGAGCTAAAGATCTCAGTCTGCATTAAGGGTGACGGATTTGGGAACTTTGCCATCAGAAAGCCTCATGAGGATGGTTGGCAAAAAACACTAGGGGTCGGTGGGGTCATAAAAGACAGCCGATCCAATCCAGTGACTCAGAGCGTGCTGCATAGGTGCTTGGCGCAGGCTGAGAGATGATGTGGTCTGAGGTTAGAAGGTGAGACAGGGAGGGGTGAGACATCCATCTTCATGGCAAGTGGCCCTCAGCACACCATGATGCTTTATTACAGAGAGTGAAAGAGACCTGCTGACCCACTGCTCTGCGTGCTAACTCATTTATAGGTTGGACGCTGCCCAATGTACTCATCCACCTTATAATTACATTCATCTCCGCTTTTCAAACCATCTCATTACAGCGTTAAAAGACAGCTTCAGGGTTTCTGTGCAGATATGAGTTTAATATGAGTGTTGAACTTATGCCATCTCCTTTTCTGACATTACTGAACTGTTGGCTAGTTACAACGTCAAGACAGTGTAATTCAGCAGCATGGGAAGTACATTTGTTTTAAGACAAGTGCAGAAAATCTGGGTGGGAAATGTGTAATTGTTCATTGTGTTTAGCTTGGCCAGTGAGAGTTGGCTGACGTGTTTAATTGTTCTTTTTCCATAAAATCTCTCAGAGCAGTTCTGGGATGGCGTGCGCCACTACAGCTGGATAAAACTAAACCTGTGGCTAAAACAAGAATTTTGTTTATTATAAACTGCTCAAGAAAGCAGAGTGTCACTGTCTTTAGACATCTATAATGCTTGAGTGGCATGTTATGAGATTCAACGCGAAACCTCTGCTGTGTCTGAGCAATCGAAGGCACCATGTCACAGTCTTAAGAGTCACAAGTTTATTGCGGTTTAATTCTGAGCTACATTCAGACTGACTAACAAAATAATAAAGAGGAGGTGTATACAGACACTATCCTGTCTGGACCTCCCATGTTTCTGTAGTAACCACACACACTTAGTGGGATGGACATTTCAGTCTGTGGGAAGGCTCAATCCGCATAACTGCCTATAGCTCTGAAGCCATTATAAAGGTATTGATGTGCCTTTGAGATTGTTGATTGTTTATAACCTTTGAATTTTGCTAAATCCTTGAGTAAATAACAAAAAAACAAACTTTTCTCATTTTCTCTTATTTAAATCCCTAAACCAAGTCTGCAAAATATGCAAGCTCATTTTGCAATTTAAAATGCCACTATTTACAAAGCACAGCTATCTGCCTTGGGCAAAACATTCAACAAGTAAAATCTCTTGTGTTCATTTGGAAAAAAAAGCACTGCCATTTAAATATGTTAAGATGGAACATATGCTATACACTAGGGGTTCCCAACCTTTTTGAGAACGCAGTCAACTAGATTTCTGACAGACTCGTGTGTGGGCGGCGTAGGGGAGTGGAAAGGAGGCGACCACAGCATCAGCATAATGGGAGGGTATCTGCCCTTAAGCCGGTACTGGCCTGAGGCCCGGCTATACACTTTAGTTCAGCATATTATACAACTGTACTATATAGTTTTTTGTCATTGAAAGCACATATGTAATAGTTCAGCACCATAGACAGCGCACATTCAATCGTTCACCACCATATACAGCTCACACTCAATGCTATATGCTGTGTTATACAGTGTAGTATAATAAAGTACTGAATTAGATAGTTCAGCATCATGGACAGTACATATGCTATACAGTATAGTTTTAATAAAGTACTGAATTAGATAGTTCAGCACCATAGGCAGGACATTCTTTACACAGTATAGTATAGTAAAGTGCTGAATTAGATAGTTAAGGGCAGAAACACGCAATCGTTCAGTACCATAGACAAGACATATGCTGGGCATTAGAGTAAAGTATTGTAATGAACAGATTAGTTCAGCTCCATAGACATGGCCTGTGCTATACAGTAGAGTAAAGTACTGAATGATATAGTTCAGCACCAAAAACAGGACATGTGCTATACAGTACAGTAGCATTAAGTAAAGTATTGAATAATATAGTCCAGCACCATGGACAAGGCCCATTATACAGAATAGTACAATAATGTATTGAACGGGACAGTTCAGCACTATAGACATCACTGCAGTAGTAATTTGAGCACTAAGGCCAGAGACTGAAGTACAACACAGTGTTCCTGTTTCAGCTGTAGTCTGCATGTAAGTGCCTAACGTAAAGGTGTATTTGAATAAATTTTCATCATTTCATCATTGTTGCTAGCCCTCATTATTGTTAGGCAGTTTGTTTGTTTGTTGCCTTTTACTTATGAATATGGGGCTGGGAAAATAAAGTCTCATGAAGATAGGATTTAACCCCAGTGGGCAAGGGAGAGCAGGGACATTACATTACATTACCATTTTTTGATCTATATGATTGCAGCCAATAAAATATTTTGACAAATTTACATCACCAATAGGCCAATGAACAAATTTGTCTCCATCGGATGTGTTCTACCAACATGTCTGCCCATTTCTGCTCTTAACACACACTTAATTGTTGGCATTTAGAGAAGGTTAGGACTAAGCATGATGTTAAGTATAGCTACTAGCTAGGGCTAAGGGGTTAACAGGGCCTTAGTGTGGATGGGGAGTTGATGAGTGGGCCTTAGAATAACGCTACAAAACCAAAGTGGAGCCGAACGGCAGCTGCGGTGCAATTTGCAGGCGATGGTGCTCTCTGATAAAGGCCTGGCACCATAGAGGCAAGGGTCGATCCGTCCAGCTGCTCCGAACAATGCGTCATTGATTACGCCTACGCTAGCTCAAAGGCCAGATTCCGATAGCCGCGCTCGCTACGTCTAGCGAACAGGGCCCATGATTATACAACTCGGCCTGGCATTCTTTTCCTCAACATCACTCGCACTTTCCCATATTCTCATGCTCATTCTTCCTCCTCAAGCAGTCTCATGCTCTCGCCTTATTCCGCTGTTTTCTTTATTCTCGACTCGCCTTCTCTCGGACCGAAAGGATTTAACTCTAATGATGCCGCCTCATTAGATGTTGAGATGTGAAAGAGGGGGGGGGGGGGAAGGGGGGCATTCAGAAAAGTGGAGAATAAATGGA
>JAOUQW010000038.1:2816703-2829293 GCA_028565825.1 Olivaichthys viedmensis | reverse complement strand
AGAATAAGTCTGTAATGTAATGAAACGTGGAGAAGGTGAAAGGGGTGTGCAGACTTTCCGGCTTGACTGTATATTAAGACTAACTGATTATCAATTAAGTGCATACAGTTAAAAGATTTACTAAAAAACATTTACAAAAAAAAATAGGAATTTTTTCTAAATAACTAGTGCATATGATTAGTTATTATTACTAAATAATAACCTTAATGTTTGGGCATGTAAATTCAGGCAAAAAATCAAACAAATATCCTGGAGTATAGAACGTTAAACGTACCACATGGCCTGCACAGATACAGGCTTGAAGACGTGACACCTTCCAGCAGTGCTGATGCTAAAGCCTCTGAGGACGGGGAAGAAAAGGCTGATGATTATGGTGCACAGACCACACAGTCTTATCAGATATTACCCAGAGATAGCCATGCTGGCTTCTTGGACTGGACCATGGAACAATTTAGACTGCGAGCCAGTGGAACATACCAACAGCACAGTGTGACATGGAACACTGGCACTGGCGCTCAGGTCCCAAGTGCCAACATCCTGGCTGTGTGGTTTCATAAAGTTACCAGTAGGGATCGTGTTTCTGCACAATACTGAAGACAGGACTAACGACCATGAATTTGTAAAGTGAATGTCATGAGCTGAAATACCAGAGCTATTTAGTAAACCATGTGATATAATGGCGAGTAAACTGTTGACTTCATTTTTTCCTCACAGCAAGGGAGTGAACACACTCACCCGTCCCCATCAAGCTGGATCCTGGTGTCACTCCACAATGGCAGAACCATCCCAATGGAGCAACTTTTACTAGGACAAACAACAGAAATGAGAAGCCAATATTATCATGTAATGTTTCACCTCCCCTCCCCTTGCCACCAGCTATCATCGAGCAAAAATGCTGTGACTGTTTCACTCGGAAATATGTCATGTTGTGAAAAAAATGCTTAGTGGTTTGTGTTTTACGTTGCCTGTAAAACAAATGAACGGGGAACTCGTGTTTAATTAACTGAGACTTGTGATCACAATTACAATTGTGCAGCACTACTCCAACTCTTGTGTTTAGTTGGCGTTCTCTTTATGTCTTTGTCTGAGAATGTGTGTATGTTTGAACTCTGCCACACTTGGGAGTCACTTTGCATAGAAATGTCTGCCAAATTAATAAATGTAAATGTAAATGTATTCCTTCCAAACCTGGACGAGCAGCAGCTTACCTATCTTCAGTCGTGAAGTCCATACCAAGCAGTATGTTCTCCTTTGTGTCATGATGCCCGTTTGTGTCAACAACCACCATGTAGCGCACATGGTCTGACCAGCTGCTCTCCAATCGTACAGCCTGGTGGAACACACAGTTCACACTCTATAGTACCAGTGGTTCCCTTTTAGATTAAGCTTATTTCCAGATGTGATATAAGTAAGGTTTATTTGGCATGAGATATAAAAAGTGCTCACCAGTTTCATCCTGTCCTCACAGCGGAGGGTGTTAAGCATTGCCTGCAGGTGTTGTGATAGATCATCTACAGCAAAAAGAAATGGTATGTAATTCTATGATGCCATAGAATTTTATTTTATTTTATTTTATTTGACACATAAATTGACATTATGGGATGATTACTGTGGCATTATAGTTTCCATTCTGGAACAACAGCCATAACTTTCCTGGAATCTTTTTGAGTAGGAGGTTGGTTCCGGAAGAGAGTCTGCATCTTTAGCAGAAAACACTCACACTTGAGTTTACCTGCATTTTCATGATGGTTCGGTGTTTTAGGACCCTCAGCATTTCCACTTTGCTGTAAAAAGAGGGCTGCCCCCTTTACCATAACAAAACTTTCGCTGAGGCTGAAACAACACACACAAACAATATCATATGAAGCTTTTAACAAATCACGGTGAATAACGATGAAAGAACAATGTGATCATAAAATTCACCTAGAATCCACCTTCTGATCATCATCAGTTGCCAAATCCTAAAAAATAAACCATCATTTTAATTTATGGATTTCTCTTTATGACAAACAGAAGCCTCTAGTTAAAGGATGTCTAGTTAACATGAAATGACAAAAATGTACAAATACATACATTTTAGACAGCAATCTTTTCAATTGGTAGCAAACAATTGCTGCATATATAAAAAATGTCACATCAGCAAACAGTTAAGTCATCATGTCAGATGTACTTAATGCACTTTTGAATAAAAAGTTACAACCATTGTCTTTCATTTAAACAGCTCTATATCTGGTATACAACAGCAAGACTCTGCCTAAGATTCTGCAATAACACAACTAGCCACATTATTATATTTATTCTTTATGGTCAACATGAATGTAGGTTATTGATCAGTTCTGTGGGCCTGTTCTATTGATCAGCTGATCACGTATAAAATGTCCGCAGACTATGGAGCAGCGCTTGCAGAAATTGCATGTCTGGTGGAATTATCTACTGAATACTATCTCCCCCCCACTACTTCTGTTGTCACCTTGAACAATCAACACAATCACACGTCTTCAACACCTCACTGTCCTTTGCTAGTTTTTTTCTCTCCACCTGCAGGCACCTTCAGTGTCTTGTTGTAGTAGTACAACTCAACATACCACATACACAATTCTGTCCATCGAAATGTCATTGATGTCAGTCTGCAAAGCATGAGTACACACACTTGCTTCAAATGGCATAATTTGTGCACAAACATTTCATTAAATTGCAGAAGTCCACATTTACTATTTTAAATATATAAATCAAATAATGTGATTCTGGCCACTACAGTTTCAGTTATGCAAGGCGATTATGCTGATTTTTACAGATAACAGTGTGTCAGTGTCAGAAACCACATAGCCAAGTTTATTTTAGATTACATAAGAACTCGACGAGTGTGTGAACATTTCAGCATGCAGTTTTTATTATTCTACTTGGTGGCTATAAGCTTCCATAACTTGCTAAGTAATACTCGTAGCTACAGTGCAAAACCAAAGGAGCAAAACCTGCACACCAAACAAACATGTTTTGGCTGATGGACTACACCTAAGGTGGAAATTTGATTTACCCCGAAAAATGTATTTAAACCCTCACCGTAGACATTGCCATGCACCAAAAGCACTATAGGCCACAATTGCGTCACATTTTCTTAGTTATATTTGCAATAATTAATTGGAATCAATAACAAATGGCCATGTTGCGGCATTAGTGCGTCTACAATCTGCGTTCAATGCACGTGTGGTGCATAAACAAGGACGCGTTAGTAAAAGGGGTTTGCACACAAGTGCGCATGGTTCTGTTTCAAACCGCAGTAGGAAATAATCGAATTAGTAAAGTGAGTCGGAATGGCTCATCAATACCAAATAGGCCTACGCTGCGTCCAAAAGCGTAGTACCGTACTAAATAGTAGGCTAATGCCACTATAGTACCCTTTTTCCACCGTAAGGTGTGGAATTACTTGCTTTGATAACATTTAAAACATGCACGTTTTATTAGCATTACCATGTCGGATTGTTGTAATGTTTTCGGCATCCAGTTTTCATGATGCCAATTGTGGTCATAAGCTTGCATTACTTCCATTCGTCAGCCTCGCGCAAAAGTATAGAAGCAAATTCCAAATTGTGAAACACCCAACTATACGATAGGATGTGCTTATGGACGCAACCATAACTAATGTCAGCTGTCAGCAGCCCCGGTATTTTTGTCTGTTTTTACCTCTCCGGAGTTTCCCGCGTCGGTGGAGTCGCTGGGCGGCGGGGAGCGCTGCAGGGTCACCAGCGCCATGGCCGGAGCTGAACAGCTGTCCTGGGGGTAACGCAGCCTTTTCAGGAGCGCATCAGAAAATGATCACCGCACCGGCAAACCCATCACCTCGCTTCAGCATCCGGGCCAGCTCGGGTGTGGTGGCTTGGTATAAGTACCGCAGACACACCGAGAATGTCCGTGAAAGTATCTCTGATTTTAGGCGTTTTCTGTTTCTGGAAATCAGACGAGGCAAAGCTCTGAGGTTGGTGCAGTTCACTGATCGGCTAGTCCGGCTTCTCAATCTGGACCAACCGCATCCCACTGACTCCAGCTTCTCCCTGACAACAGCGCGGCACGTGCAGCCACAGCGTCCAATGATAGACCGTATGCGTCCAATCCGATGCCGCGTTTCCATGTGCGATCAGGTCATGTTGGAAGCCACGCCCACTGACGAACTCGTAAATACGACTTGGAAAACTCGAAATCTTCTACGATACCCGAGACGATTGGCCATTACTACTAATGTATGTGAAATTTTGACACAAGAAAGTACATTATTATCACTAAAACCCAATTCTTTAAACCCGAGCGTTGCAGTTTCCAGGCCGATTGCCTGGTGCAGAAAACGTCAACGCCTCTTTATTAAATCGTGCACAAAAAATCTGCATAATGTCTAGTCAGAATGATCATTCAAGATATCTGAAGTGCAAGAGAGGAATACATTCAAGATAGCTATCATTTCTTTGGAGATATCTTAAAAGGACTTATAGAAGCATATCAGTAGCTAAATTCAAATGCAAATGTGATATGTAAAATGGCAATGTATTCCTATATTTGAATTTAAAATTCCATATCATGTATGCAATTTTTAGCTCAAAATGAAAATTCTAATTCAATAATTGCATTTGCCATTTGGTATAGTGGCATTGACATTTCATTTATATGGAGATTGGGACTCTTCAGGATGAGCTTTATTCAAATGAAAACGCAAATTGGAAAACTTAAATGTATTTCCCGAACTGCATTTGTATGTTTCATGGGATGCAATAATGGTGTCAAAATGATTTACATTTCAGATAGTCAGTAATGGATTGCAGATATCTGGAATTGGAGCTTCCATACAACTCAATGGTAAATTTGACGTCATTATGACGAGTCAAAATGTAATTAGAGATATCTTGAATTAGCATTTTGTCTAGTCGTAAATTAATTACAGATATCTGCAATGTAAATTTGGTCTCGCAATTAAATGTTAAAACGGCTTGCCATAATCTGCATATCTGCAATCCATTACTGACTATCTGAAATGTAAATTGTAAATATCTCCAATTAAATTAACACTGGTAATTATAATTATTTCAAAGATGTAAACTGAAACTAAACAATTTTTAATAAAGGTTATGTAGGCTATGCAAAATCCTCGTCTACTTTTGACTTGTCGCGGGTTGATTTTTGGTTCGAGGGATTTGCATACATTAACTTTAGATAATTAATATTAGATTAGTTATATCACTGTTTTGCAAGCCAAATAAGTAAGATGGAGTTTTTTTAATGCAAACAGTATATGTGTTCGACTGGTTCGGATTATATGTGCTTTTAACCATTTTATCATAACCTGTTTAAACCAAAACTGTTAAGCTCGCTAAAAAAACACAGGCTAGTGTAAAGTATTTATGCACGGATAATGGTAATCACGCACAAGTGATTACTCCATACTACTGTATAGTAAAATACCACGGTATAGTAAAATCCATATCATGGCACTGCATCATACTTTAATATGTATTATACTTACTAATATTCATAGTATTCACTTTAATACCGTTATACCTCCCAGCCCTAATCATATATCAGGGTTTCCGGTAGCCGATAAATACCGGTATTTGACCGGTAAAAACTCTGCAAGACCGGCAAATTAAAATCCCGTCGGACACGGTGTCCGGTAAAAAAACATACAAATAAAATTTCAAGTAAATAAAGTTCATTTCTCCGACTCCTTCTATGTAATAATGCAAGTCTCTTGAATGAATATAGACATGACATGCTTCAGAAAAATTGTGATTGTTTAAATGGAGCTGTTTAAGCGCGCTGCCACTGGCCGTTGTGCGCCTTGATAATCTGCCGCTAGCCTCGAATTCACTGCTGTAGAACTAGCCCTCCTTCCTAGGCAGTTGCTGATGTCACCTATGCCAGGAACCTCTACTTGCTTGTATAGCCCAAATCTTAGTGTTTTGCGCAACAGCAGTTATTAACACCAGTAATAGCATATGACCAGAATTCTACCCATTTGTCCGGTAAGCTGAATCGCTCCCGGACACCGTGACCGGCACCAACAATTCCTGAAGTGAGAAATGAGTGAGAAATGTCTCGACAAGCTGATGGCTCCTGGAAGTTTAAATAATACATTTTCACACAGGTTTTGTTTTCTTTTTTTGCCATAGATTTTATTCTTTTGACAGAAAGTTTCTCTAAAATTGAGTTAATCTTTAGTCACGCCTTATTGATTAAATGTAGTCCATTTTACTCGGACTAAAATGCCGTCAGCTTCAATCAATGAAAGTAATCATATATTAATCAACGAAAATATGCACATTTGTCAAACTTAACAAAACATAACAAACTGTAATTATATTTCAAGCACAACATCTATTAACACAACGCTGCTACACACACATGCAATACGTTTTCCTGCTGTGTTTATGGTTTTTATACAGCCTGATGTAACATTATGACCTGCGATGTCACTCAGCACTCCATCAAAGTCCAGATCGCACCCAAACAGTCTGGATCATCTGTGTTTCTGTTGAAGGAAACATACGTGCTGTTTTATTTCTCAACCTGCACAAACACAGCAGGCTCATTTGGAGCGATTTGGAAATTGACGATGTGCTGAGTGACAACACAGGTCATAAATGTATGCGTACCATTTCTCAAACACCGTACCTGCACAAATTATGTGTTTATCTATCTATCTTGAAATATGCTACATGTTTTTTTTTTAAGCAGTGTAGCCACCTTATTAAAAAGTCAAAAATCTGAGAATATCACTGAAGCCAATTACTAAAAGCAAATCTCTTAACAAGTTTACCTAAACCAAACAAGACCAGGCAAGCCTAGTTTACCCGGACCACAATCCTCCAAATGGACATTTGCAACCATAGCAATCATAGCAAAACCATAAGAACTACAAGTGAATTCCATGTAACTTTTTTCCTACTTATATTCTGACAAATCTGGATATTTGCCTCAATTTTCCACAATTTGGCTTCTTATCTGTCCAGTCATTGGACTGCTTGTGAGTAATAAGTACTAGCCAATTCTAGTTTATCGATGGATTGTTGATCCACGTTTTAGTTGTGCACTGCCTCCTAGTGTATGGATGTACAAAGCGACTCCTGCACATGTGCATTTCAATAACCAGGATCAGTCAGTCAGTCAGTCAGTCAAAATGCCTCTATAATGCTGTCATCATTAAAGATGCAAAGTTCTAAGCAGATACGCTGATGTACCATGATTTTGGGTCTTATAGCTATTATACTATGAATTTGTTATACCTTTCCACCCGAAGTCCAGACTAATGATGACAAGGTGCCTGGCTGTATGGTCAGATTCTAAATCCCAAACCTCTATGTTTCTGTCACCACACACACACACACACTCCCACCATACCATTTTTATGCAAAAAGGTACAGGTACGGCAATACACGAAACACACGAAGCATAACCTCCCTCTAAATCTACATCACATCAGTCACAAACCTAAACCAGCCACTACAAAGGCTAATTAGTCTCCCGCACACACAAACACACACACACACACACACACACACATATACACACACACACACACACACAAATAGACAGCCTCCTGCTTTTATTAATTCACACCACTGTGGCATAAAAAATAGGTGAAAAAAGGACTAATTACTAGAACGATTTATGAACCCTTCTATGTCTTTCTAATGAGATTTATGCAAATTCGCCTGCTTTCAGTGCGAGTTATAATTTCGTTGAAGACGGTGCAAATTAAGCATTTTACTCGCCGCTCATTAATAATCGACACTTGGCACTTTCTCCTTCTCGTCTCACCACAGCGATGGGAACATCAATCGTCCGGATAACAAATGGACATTTCGCAAGCGATATCTTGTCTCCTAGCTCAGGGAATGTAGGACATCCACCTAAATGCAAGCCAGCGGGCATCAATTAGAGTCTGGTGGGTGGGCAGCCGCTCTATAAGACAAATTATATGTGCATATAGAGAGGATATGTTTGTATATACTCTATAGGGCAAAAGTGTGGAAGCAAACAAGTGGTTATTAAAATTTCAAAAATATTTTACAATTAAGACAATTTGCCAAGGACCAACACAACATGTTGACATCTAGTTTAACCAAAATAATTTTCCCAAAATATTCCATTCGTTTTGTCATGTCCAGGCTGATTCTGTCTCCACTGACCCACATACTCTCCTGTTTTGCCCCTCACTTTCCTTATATGGTCATTGTTTCCTGTTTTCAGTATGCCATGGTTGTGAATTAGTCTCAACTGGTGCTTATTAACTGTATCATGTTTGTCTGTATAAACCCTCTGTGTTTGTGCAGAATTGCATGTGCAACAGCTGCGTTTCCCTGGCCATGGTTCTCTAGCAGTGGTTCCCTAGCCGTTGCTTTCTTAGCAGTGGTTTCCTAGCCGTTGCTTTCTTAGCAGTGGTTTCCTAGCCATGGTTTCCTAGCAGTGGTTTCCTAGCCATGGTTTCCTAGCAGTGGTTTCCTAGCCATGGTTCCCGTAGCAGGGGTTCCCTAGCTGTGGTTCCTGTAGCAGTGGATCCCTAGCCGTGGTCCCCTAGCAGTGGTTCCCCAGCTTTAACACTTGTGTTTTTCTAGTTTCTTGTTTTCCTCGTTGTATTGTTTTGTCTGGTTTTATCCCTTGCCTGGATTTCTCCTGGAGTATGGATTTTGTCGGCCTATCTTTTGACTCCATCCATGAACTATGACTACAATCACATTTGAGTACACGCTTGCATCTCAAGTCGCTTAAGTGGTCATGTAGTGATCATTACCATTGTTGCTTGTGGGCGTGGCCTGTCTAGCATTTTTAAGTTCCGATAAGAATTGGCAAAATGTATCCAGTCTACTGTATAATTATTGTGTTATTTTTGTTTAAAATGCATTTTAATATTGTAGTAAAATCCAGGAAACCATGAAACTATGGGTATACGCTTTCCATGTTTGTGCGCCAAGCACAGAAGTTCTGAGAGTAGAAAATTGTGAGGCATCAGACAACCCGTGCCAAAGGATTGGTCCGATGAATTTACTGGAGTCAGTCATATGGGTTTGTTGCTTTACAGCCTCATAACGGAGTCTTCGCTTTTTGCTGTCACTGTTGTAGAAGAGGCAAGCGACAGGCGCTAAAACATTTTTCACATATCAGTTACGTAGATAAAAACGGCCTTAAGTGAGCACGCGAACCTCGGATGCATGAGCCAATAGCAATAAGAGGGGCGGGGCTGTGGTCACAAATGTTTCTAAAAATAAAAATAAAAAAATAAAAAATTGGAGACACACTGCTAATTATTAAGTTGCAGTCACACCAAACCTTTTCCTCAGTATTTTCTTTCTCGCTCACAATTACTAATAACAAACCAGCTAGCCAGCTAACGTTATCACTACATTCCCTCCAAAATCATAATTGACTCGTATGAATAGTTACATAGCCTGGTTAAGGTTAGGGTGAGTGGTGGGCTTAGCGGTCATAGATCTTCATTCGACTTTATTGATAAAAATGTGAAAAAAAAGTTTAAAAATTTAGCTAAAGCGCTCTCGCTTTTTACAATTCCTGGAAAATTTGTGTGAGAGCAGGTTTGTGTGTGTATGTTTTCGGATTCTCTGTACTTATCGGCAGCCAGCCGTGTCCTCTCTTCCTCTCCCCAGCCTCCTGCTCTCACTGACAAATGATGCCATTTAGCCAAAAGTGATGCCGGTATTAAGCTTATGAATGATACACTGCGCATTAACAGCCTCCAGAGCAGAGAGCCACTGACAAGCGAAATGTGCTGCAGGACTCATCTATCTCTATCCTTCCCTCTCTCTCTCTTTCTCTTTGTCTCCCTCTCTCTCTCTCTCTTTGTCTCTCTCTCTCTCTCTCTCTCTCTCTCTCTCTCTCTCTCTCTGCAATGTGTTCCAAAACTGTTTGGCCTTGCTGACGTCCCCTTACACCTATGCCACGTAAGTGGCCGCTTGTATTGTAGCAAGAACAAAGTAGTTGAAGCAATTTTTTCCTGGCAAATTGTCACACCAGATTTCCAATCAGCAAGCTTGCTAACTAGCTAGCAGAGGAAACAAAGTTTATTCAGGTGTGAGGTAGACTGAATTTGAAGTGTGGAATATTTTATTGCTTGCTTATACTAATAAACTGTTTTGTTTGCAGGGTTTCTTTAGCTTTGTTTAGGAAAATAAAAATTGCATGAGACACATTGCCTTCTAAAAAAGCTATGCTCCTGAAACCTGAAGTCATAGAACTTCAAGGGCTCCTCTAACAAGCACTTAAAACGGTAATGGGGATTCCCCAAAGGGAAATGGAGAGGGCAAGTTGACGAGGGCACATTAAAAACTATCTGAATGCAGGGCAGGTGAGTTACACTAAGAGGCAAGCTTGTCCACTCGATGGCCATCTTGGCAATGAAACTCGGACACTTATTTCCAGTAATACAAGACCAGGCTCCTATCTTGAATGTGGAGAGCCAAGCTGACGTTTTAAAGAATGAAAACGCATGCGCGTATCTCCACAACAAGAGGAAGAAAGGCTTAACGACGCCAACCTTCTTTAATGCTTCTATGGTCACTCTGGTAACCAGAGTTTATCAAAGTCCTTATAGCTAAAATCCCAAATGGCTTCTACACCATATCTACTGCACTACACGGCCATTAGGAAGCAATTTAGGAGTCACCCTGCGGCTAGGTTTGCTAGCTGTAGAGCTAGCAAAGTCCTTTTGAAGTTTAGCTTTTTAATTTCCATCCCAGTTCATGAATATTCATCTAGATCTGGGTCTAAGCTGCAGCTATAAATGTTTTAGCTGATGTATTAGCCAGTTTGCAAACCTTTAATTTGACTATATGTTATGGAATAGGAAGCTTATATGTGGCTGCTCTGATTTACAAACCCATAATAGACCTTATATATCCTGTGTATTATCTTTATCATATCTATTTGACAGATTAAGAGTGGTGAGGTTTGGCTGCTGCTTTTGGTATGGAGAAAAGACTAAATGATAAGGTGTCTGATATGGGGACTGTCATAATAGTCGTGGGGGAAAAAAACAGCCAGGAGAGACAGCAGCACCATAAATCTGTGCCTGCGTCAACATTTTCCAGCTTGGCTCTTTAAATATCATGCAATAAACGAGGCACTGCGTAATGCCTGTATAAAGTAAAGGACTTGGATGAGGGGTGTATGAATAGCCGAGTTGAAATACCACGATCATGCGGCAGACAGCGTAATCACCATTATTAAACAACATCCTACTGAGTCAAATGTGATCTCGATTAGCGCTGTGTGTGTCTAGCTGAGGCTAAGATCAATAGCAATGTTTGTGTCTAAAAAGCATCAGCACGTCAAGTGGGGTTTCTAAAGGCATGGCAGCATGCAGAGTGTGTGAGAGCAACGGAATTGTGGAAGGATGTATTATGACTTAGACGTCTCAGGAGAAGGAAAGAAAAAAACGAAAATAATCGCTCATACAAGAGGATCTGTGGTACATATGGAGCAGCAGACCTACGCGGACCGTTTAAACTAAAAAACTCAAGTTTATGCGAACATAAATGAGTATCAAGCCCTGGGAGGTGTGTGTGTGTGTGTGTCTGATCATGATGGGTGTGTAAGCACAGAGCCTGAAGCAGCTGTATGTTTAAAATAGCGCCGTTCTTGTAGAAGACAAGGCCCGTGGGGCGTTTAAATCTTCCCACAGCGGGGGTTCATCCCTGAGAAGATCAATGGAGTGGTTCCACCAGGGCCCCTAAAGGACAGGGGCAACACATCTAAACTTTATTAATGTTATCTCATCTCGACACACAGCTGGGACACTACATATGGAGGAGGGGGATGTCTGTGGGCATGAAGCATTTTTAGTATTTCATGCCTTTTACAACAGCATGAAATGTGACCTCAATACAGATCAGACAGCCTGAACCTAAATTGGTCAAAGTTACAGGAAACGTCTCTTTCTCATCCTCATCACGAGCTTAAAGTCTCATGGAACATTGTGTTTGTAGGATCCCAAATTTCAGTGTTATATTAAACAAGATAGAATCACTGCTCGAAAAACAGCTGATTTTCGCTAATCAGCTGTTTTTTCGATTCTAATGAGCACGCTTGATTGATACGCTTCTGTCCGAGACTCCCAGCTTACTGAGCCGCTCAAACAGCACTAAACATTACACAAGTGGGAAGAATCGGGATTGTCCAACCCTAAATGTACCTACCTACTCAATTATAGAGTTATCACAGTAGACTATGCTTTGCTAGATTAAGTTTAGCTTGCTAGTTTGCTTTGTGGGAGGGACAAGCAACATCAGCCTTATGATTGGTGACAGTGAAGCTTATGCAAGCTTTAAGACTAAGATTAAGTAAGATTAGGACTTACTAATGGCGGTAGTAAGTCCTAATTTACTTAATATCCCTAATTTACTTTCACAATCGGCCATGGCGACCGCCACGCTATATCCCGCGCTCAGCTGTGCGCGTGACAGAAATGATGCTTCCATCAAAGTCAATTTGATAGAAAGCATTGCATAATGCGCTAAAGTCGATGTAAACTTAGCTATTATTAGCAGGAGGAAGGGTGTCCACATCTAGTTGACTTGAATAGACCGCCAGTCTGG
>JAOUQW010000038.1:2800336-2810975 GCA_028565825.1 Olivaichthys viedmensis | reverse complement strand
TTATTATTGTGAAGAGCCATTTTGAGATATGGGGCATCAAAGTTTTGACATTCAAGCTAGCAAAACTCGAAAGTACTGTAATCTACATTTACAGCTCAACAAGGCCGACACTTTAAGGTTATATTATCAACATTATGAGACAATTATAAAGTGGATTTTTGAACACTGGCCAAACACAGATAGAGCCTTATTATTCTGTAAGCTCAAATGCTGTTTGGTTTTATAAGGTTCTATCTGGCTGTTTCTCATTAAATCAATACCGCAATCTCAATAAATAACTCATAAAGAGTATCAACATTTTTAAGCCTAATAAGGCCGCATGATAATCATAAATGCTTTTGAATAAGTATTTTTCTGAATGTGTTCTCCAAGATCTAAAATGCAAGTTATTTCAAGTTATTACATTCGAACCCTATAATACTGAGGTCGCAAATTATTATTATTATTATTATTATTATTTTTATTATTATTATCAGCGATTACAGTGCAGAGTGAAGCTATTTCTTTTTTATTCCTACACTGAACCAGTCAAATGTGAGAGTGCTGACATTGTAAATTCACATGTGCACACATGCACACACGCGCACACACACACACACACACACACACAGCTCTTACACTCTTACACAGGCCTAATTTAACTGTCAGTGTAAGGAGGCATTTAAAAGCCCATTAGGCTGATTCTAACCATCACATACAGACACCTCACACATCCCTCAACCCTGTCTGTCTCTCAGTCACTCATTCTCTCCATTTTCTCTCTCTCTGTCTCTATCAGTCTCCCTCCAGTAGTGTTAGAGCTAAAGAGCACAGAGAGGGTGTTTACGATGGGTTTGTCTTATACAGGCATTTCCCTGTCTGACCATCAAGCGGCTTCCTTCCCTGTCTGCCTCCCTGTCTGTCTGCCTCCCTCCCTGTCTGTCTGCCTCTCTGTCTGTCTGCCTCCCTCTCTGTATGTCTGTCTGCCACCCTCCCTGTCTGTCTGCCTCAATGTCAATGTCTATCAGCATTTCCACATTTCTGCTGTCCTGTCTTTCTGCCACTCTGTCTATCTGCCATTCTATCTGCTTCCCTGTCTCTTTCCTGCCTGTCTACCTCCCTGTCTATCTGTCTGTCTGCCTGCCTAACTGCCTCCACGTATATGTGCCTCCCTGTTTTGCCACCTTTCTGTCTAACCTCCTGTCTCTCTGTCTATCTATGTAGCAGCATTTCTGTCTTTCTGTCTCCCTATTTTTCTGCTTCTCTTTCTTTCTGCCACTACGTATATCTGCTTCCCTGTCTCTTTTCCTCCTGTCTAGCTTCCTGTTTATCTGCCTCCATATCTGTATCTCCATTTTTCTGCCCATCTTTTTGCCCCCATCTATCTACCTCTGCAAATATCTACCAACCCATCCATATTTCTGTCTTTCTCTTTCTGCCTCTCTGTCTTTCTACCTCTTTGTCTATCTGCCTAACTGACTATCTGCTTTCCTGTATATCTGCCTTTCTGTCTCTTTTCCTATCTTTCTCAATCAGCAATCTGACATCTCTATCTGACATACAGCTGAAGATATACTCTCCACCCTTCATACAAGGGCATAAACATGGTCACTCTACACACACACACACACAAGCACACTCACACACACACTCTCTTCTTTCCCCAGTGCCCTTTCTATAGCATTGGTCTCTTGGGGCTCTGCTAAATCAAAGCTCAGGTAATAGCGCCTCTGCATTCAGGCTTAGCTTTCACTCACAGAGGAGCCCATTTCACGCCTCTCATTCCCCCAAAACTCTCCTATGTTCCTTCATCCCTCCATCACGCCCGCTCAAACCACAAGAGCTCTCTGAAGCCACCGTCATGGCTGCCATCACCTGAGGCAAGTGAGAGGCTGTGTGTCAGTGGAGATGCTGCAGCACTGAAGTCACTGTCCAGAGACACTTTTGTTCGCTAAAGTTCAGGTTTGTGACATTTGCGGAAAAGTGAGACAGGCCTTTTTGCTCCAAGTGGGTCGAGTGAGACGCAGCCATGGGAGGAAGAAGAGAAGAACAGTGACAAATGCAGTTTCCATCAGTCTTTCCACTGAACCCAGGAATTTAAATCCAGGAATGTAAGGCCAGAAACTTTTGCCTAAAAACTTTAGCCCAGGAACTTTAGCCCAAGAACTTTAGCCCAAGAACTATAGCCCAGGAACTGTAGCCCACAAACTTTAGCCCAAGAACTATAGCCCAAGAACTGTAGCCCAGGAACTTTAGCCCAAGAACTGTAGCCCATAAACTTTAGCCCACAAATTTTAGCCCAAGAACTGTAGCCCAGGAACTTTAGTCCAGGAACTTTAGCCCACAAACTTTAGCTCAAGAACTTCAGCCCAGGAACTTTAGCCCAAGAACTGTAGCCCAGGAACTTTAGCCCAGGAACTTTAGCCCAGGAACTTTAGGCCAGGAACTTTTGCGCAGGAACTTTAGCCTAGGAACATTAGGCAAGGAACTTTAGCCCAGGAACTTAAGCCCAGGAACTTTAGGCCAGGAACTTTAACCCAAGAACTGTAGCCCAGGAACTTGAGCCCAGGAACTTTAGCTGTAAAATCTTAGCCCAGGAACTTTTGCCCAGGAACTTTAGGCCAGGAACATAAGTCCTGGGCTATAGTTCTTGGTGCGTTTCCACTGTAGTACGTCTGTTGCTAACGCCGCACATGCAATCATAATTAGAATATGTGGCATTTAGAACCCTGCATTTGGTTAAATGTATTGCTAAATTGGTAGGAATAAACAAAGTTCTGTAACCACAGTAACCACTCATCGTGACAAGTTTTGGTCATGACCATTGATTTCCTGGTTAAGCTCTGTGTAAGCCAAACCCTGCCCAATGAAAAGGGATCATGAATCCTGGAACCAAATTCAAGCACCAGGTTTTGATAAGTAGAAAGGGGGCTATTTTGGATTTTCACATAAATGGAAATGCCAGAAATTTGAGAATTAAATAACACAAAATATTGCAAAACAGTATTTTACGCTTGACTATGGTGGGAAAATAATGATAAAGGGAAAGTGTGATAAGTAGTAGCTGATGGAAACACACAATGTTTCTGAAATTTTTGTCAGTCTTGGTAAATTTCCACTTGGTTAATGTGCACCACTTCAATACTGATAACTTTATTTTTTACTTAGGATTGCATTATGGAGCTTGATACTACTACTACTAATAATAATGTCTTAACTCAACTCGCACAGCGTTTTATTTCACTGACTGCATTCAGCCCGGTCAAAGCCAACATGTCCACTCTAGTACAAAGATGGACAGCTGGACTTTATATTTCTTCATAATCGAATGCCTCACTGCTCTGTCTCTCTTTCTCTCTCTCTCACTCAAAAAGCTGCCTCCTGAAGCGTCCCGTCCCTCCATCTGCTACTGATTCTATCAAACTTTTTCTCTCCTGTCCTGCCTGTCTCTCTCTCTCACTGCATCTGCCTCTCTCTCCAGCACATTATTACATCAAATACTGGCTCTAATTTCATCACGCAGCCCTCTCTCCGGTGTGGTTATCAGTTGATGTGTTTATGCTACATTGTAGTCATTCTGACCAACAGCCCTGAGAAAAAGACCGAGAGAGATTCATGAAGGAGGCCAGAGTCGGTATACTAGTGTCTTTGTCTCTCTCTCTCTACAGAACAACCAACACTACATAGTTTTTTCCAAAAAAATCCATGTACTTGCATTTTATGGTTTTTATACTATTCAGCCCACATGTATTGTCTTCTATGTTCCACCATGGTTATGAAGACACAAGAACCCGCTTCATTATATATTTATATATGAATAAGATGGCAAAAATCTACTCCACTCTTTACAATAAACATTATCAATGGCGACCTGCTGCTCCACATTCCCACCTCTCTTTGCTCACCGCTTGCTCGGCGTCTGTTTGAGTTTTGGTCGCGGCCTTCTGATCCGCTAAAGCCGCGCTTGTTTAATGGATTATAAATGAACTAATTATCTGTGATGCTCATTAGCTCGCAGGTCCTAATTAGCAAAAAATTAATATTGGTTTTGATAAAGACGTTGGCAGAGGCAAACTGGCAATTGACCTTCTCCAGCAATCTGGAGAGGGAAACAGAGACATGAGGTGTGTGTGTGTGTGTGTGTGTGTGTGTGTGTGAGAGAGAGAGAGAGAGAAAGAGACAGAGAGATAGAGGGACAGGAGTAAACAGTTGGAAAAGAAACAAGCCTGTGCATGGCAGCTGGGCTAGCTTATTTGTCCACATTAATACACACGATAATCATAAGCAAACACACACACACACACACACACGCTCTAGCCACTGTTTTTACAGCCATAATAAATACATTAAACACCAGCTCGCACATTAACTGAGCGTCTGAATAAAGATGCACATGCAGCGATAAAGGAGAAATAAAAGTGCGGATAGAAGGGATGTGGAAGGTCGTGGACAACCTGGCGGCCATTTTTCACTCTTTTCCTGGTCCCTCCCTGATTTCAATCATTTATAATATAACTTTGTGACTACTGAAATATAAAAGAACAAGGAGAACATAAGCTGCAACCCTAGTGAATGGTAAATTATGAAGGAATGTGACTCACCACACTATGTTCGTCACTATGAGTGACTGAGTCACATTCCTTCATAATTTAACATTGTAATGAACACTGTAATGTCATAGTTTTCATTTGTATTGCTTTATTATACTATTATTATACTACATGATTATTATACGATTATCATACTATTATAGTGTTCATTGGTACATGCATGAACGATCACCAATATGACCCTTGGCCCTATAGATCAAGGGTATTCAACTAAAATCTATTAAGATCCAGTTACATAAAATTCCTTGCTTATAAAGGTCCGGATAAGCAAACTAACATGACTGAATGGCGACAAGTTACGTTTTAATGCTTAACCATTCATGATTATTCATGGCTACGAATGAAATAAAATAATACATCAAATATATTTTAAAAATCTGTTGTATTTTTAACATACCTTTATAAACATTCATTTGCACACTCTTGGGCTGTAAGGGAATGGAGGAGCACTCTGGTGGACCTTTCATATTGAGCTTTGAGTTGGTTTATTTTATTTCTCCTGAGAACCAAATTTTGTGGGGAGGTTTATTCGTTGTTAAGTTGTTATGTTTTGTTTCATAGCAGAACTTCATGTTTCCGCTTTTGACCACCGCCACGGAGTCTGAACAGATGAGACACATCAGTTTTAAACTTGAAGCAGGAAGAATAAACGCATACTTCTCTGTCCATTCGTCTTTAAACAGTCTGTTGTGCAACTTAATGTCATAACGTCTCTTCCCTAATGAGACCAGAGAGGGTAAATGAAATGAAAAATCTATGAAATTCTTCCCTTTCTAATGCCTCCAGCACTGTAGCTAGTTTCTGGTCCGATGAGCTGCCTGCAGTTAAACAATTGACATCAATATGTGACTGGATAAGCCGCAACAGAGGATCTGCTACAGATGTTTAGTAAACGAGTCGCTGAACTATGTTTTTTTTCCATCACTATGGTATTTTTTCAAGTGCTTGGTTCAGTCTGCTGAAATACTTTGCTGGGTCCGCATTCAGACCGCCAGAGGCCAGAGCTATGGTCATCCCTGCACCGCCGGAGGCCAGCGCTGCAGGCACTCCGCCGCTCGCCTTCATGAACGAGGGCATTGCATCCGCTGCACGTTTGTGCTGACGTAGTCACCGCTCCGCAGCCCGCCATTGCGGATGAGGTCATCGCTCCGCTGCACGTATGAGTGGACGAGGTCATCGCTCCACCGCCCACCTTCGCGGACATGGTCATTGCTCCGCTGCCCCCTGCGCGGACGAGGTCATCGCTCCACCGCCCGCCTTTGCGTACGAGGTCATCGCGCCGCTGCACACCTGTATGGACGAGGTCATCGCTCCGTTTTGCGGAGGGAGTCGCTCCACTCCCGCCGCCTGTTGGCCTGTTGGGAGCCACGCATCAGAAGGTGGGTTATGTCACGTGCAAGCCGCCTCGCGCAGTGGTCGCCATGGCGACGAGTGCCACCTGCCTCAAGTTGAATGTTTGCTGATTTCCTGTCTCATCTGTTTAAGTGATTCCACCTGTGTCTCGTTTGTCTGTGTGATTAGTAATTGTATTTAAAGCCCTCGTGTCCCGGTCCAGTTTGTCTTTGATTGATGCTGTGTCTGTGTGTTCCATGTGCATTGTAGTTTAAGTTTGTAAGTGTTAAATAAATGTTTCGCGCTTGTGTCCGTAACCCGTCTTCAACGCGTGTTATATTTCCTAAACAAGACTGGTGAATAAGACAAGTCTTATGGACAGGCAACATTAAAAACATGCAGTTATTTTAAACAGTTCCTTTACCAAGGAATAGACCAATTTACTGACATGCAATATAATACATATAGTTACATCCAGTAACATACAGAGCTAATGTTGAGAACAGGATCAAGAGGCCACTAGTCCATGTTTTAATGTTTATATAGCACAGACGTAAGTAACTGCTGGTGACGGAGAAATGGCCTGTCATATAATGGAAAAGAGAGATGGAGCACAGAGAGCGAGAGAACAGGTGATGGAGGGGCGAATGAGGCCTGCTCCTCGTGTTAAATGTCAAACACCTTCTCCTGACAAAGATAAGAGAGAGCACCTCAATTTTCTTCCAGTAATTATGTTCCAGTCCCACACTCGGCCTACGTACACAACAGCACACACACACACACACACATACACACACACACACACACACACACATAATTCTCTCCTTTCTATCCAGCTTGAGGTAAATTAAATATAGAGGATCACTGTATTTCCTGATACTGTCAGATTGAGAGCATAATTGTCTGGGCTGTGCCCGCTTAACCTGAATGACAATGAGACGCAACAGTGCGGAGAGACAGAGAGAGAGAAGGAGAGAGATATAGAGAGAAAAGTGAACTTCAAAGAGACAAAGAGAGCGACAATGAAAAAGAGGGAAAGAAAGAATAAGCGAGAGAGAGAGAGAGAGAGAGAGAGAGAGAGAGAGAGAGAGAAAGGGGGAAATAAAAAAATTACAGAAAGAATAAGACCGAAAGAGCGAGTACAAAAAGAATGAGCGAACATTTAACCGTGATTTTAAAAAAGACTGATAGTGAGAAAGAGACAAAAAAGGAGAGAAAGAAAAAGAATGAGAGAGAATGAAAAAAAAAGAATAAGCGAAGGAGAGAAAGAAAGAGACAGGAAAGGAGAGCACCAGAACTAAAGAAAGGGAGAAAGGTAAAAAGGTTGCAGAGTAGAAAGAGAGAAGCAAGAGAGAGCACAAGAGAAAGAAAAAGCAAAGCGAGAACATAAGAGTGGGAAAGAATGAGAATTCCTGAGAGAGAAACTGCTAAATGGAGAGGTAAATAATGAAAGAGGAATACAAAGATAGAAAGAATGAGAGCTTAAGAGACAGAATTAAAAGACAGAATTGCTTTTATTTTTAAATAAAAGTATGTAATGCGGTTCCATAAGTAATTACAACAATATGTACAGTATAATGCCTTGTAATAATGCATTATAACATGTTATGAATGGATTGATAGGTAATTTATATGTATGGCCTTCATAGAAAAGGTTACCATAATATCTTATCATGCCTGGTATAAACCTGTATAAATGCTCATAAGCAGTTACAGTTACATGCATAACACTTTATAAAGCATGAGCATTTGGCCTCATAATGTCAGGTTACGTAACACATTATAAAATCTGTTCATAAGGTTATCCGAGTTTGAAAAGATCTCCAAACTGTTCTTGCTGAGCTCGAGCCCGGGAATACTGAAGCCCGAAGGGGATGGAGTCTTAATCGGAGACTATACATCTACAAGATATCCTCCGAGAAAAACTTTGTGTACATCCACCTATAGCCATGCAACTGATTTACAATAAATGCTTTGACCTGATCCAAATCAGCGTATTGAAGACGGTTTATCATGTTGACAGTTAAGCTCTGCATTAATCCGGGAGATATAATAACACTGTTTTAGTCATTCCTCTTTGGGGATTTAAACAAACCTACTGTATCAGTTTCACTTCAGAAAAAAGTTACAATGCCTGCAACTACTTTTGCAAACTATTTTTGAAGCACTAAGTACATTTTGGCCTGTTTGTGCATCACACTATGCATTATAACCTGTGTTACAGATACTATACCAGACTCTGTTACTATAGTGCATTACAACATTAGTGTCGACAATGTCCTCATGAACAGATAATATAATGCGTTATGTAGCCTGACCTTACGAACTCTGCAGCCCATATACTCATGCTTTATCAAGTGTTATGCGTGTAACTATAACTACCTTTGAGAATTTATACAGGCTAATGCCCCCCATTATAATGGATTACTGTATGTATGCTATGTAACGTGTAATAAATGCATTTATAATGCATCGTGAATAGAGAATTCATAGGAAGTATTACTGGGTATTGAAGGACAACATAAAACCCTTAATCCAGGCTAATAATCCTGTAGTGTAAATCCCGCGTATACAGGGCTGGCAGCTGCCACGCCTTGGCTGCTGGATCAAAGTAAAATAATCAATTATGAGCGCCACATTTCTCACATTCCTTTGTTTTAGCTAAATGATGTCAGTGCATCGTAGTATTATAAATTCACTGAGCATCAGAACAAAATGATCTGCTTCGATTCAATCCCGTCCACTCCTGTTATGTCTGTTTGTACCTGTTTGTGATATTTCCCAATGAACTTAGCTGGTTCTATTTCCCAAGATAGAAACAAATAAGTCATTTCAACCAATTCACTTTTTTACTGTAATAAACCGATCTGCAGGGTTCATGCTGACAATGCGTTGCTGTCGCTGGGAAATGACATCAAGACAAACAAGACAAAATGTACAGCTAAGTATTTAGTTAGTTTGAAGTAAGACTTTGAATGGAGTTTTACTGAACGTTATTGGAAATATACTATCTCCCTTTGACCGCCCGCTCCCGTCAGCATGGGAATAAACTGTGACTTTTTTGTCCCTCCAGCGTCAACTCTCTCTGCCACTGTCTCCACCGCAGGCTAAGGTGTTTAAAAATCCCCGCAACATTGCTGTGCCTGATCCAATCGTACCAGCGTCACACTCACAACCATGTCAATGTTACTGCTGTGCTGAGAATGATCCACAATCCAAATAATATCCGGTCAGCAGTGGTCCCTTTCCATTGATGGACGGGGTAGAGGGGGGTTGACATACAGTGTTTAGAAACAGACAGGCTACAGTCCTACACAGTGACCTATCTGGTAGGTGTAGCTGATAAAAGGGCTAATGAGTGTAGATATAAGGTAGGTAGACTCAATAAAATGGCAGCTGAGTGTGTTTTGTCACCTGATGTCAGAGTTGATGCTGTCCGAGCTCGCCTACAGACGACTCAAGCCGTTTCAGTGACGGAGTGAAGTTTTACAAAGCAAGTGAGATATTCAGTGTGTTTTTAGTGAAGCCAAAATCATGAAGAAGATATGAATATTATATGACTATTACTCAGATATGCATTTGTATTACAGACCTGAACAATTCTGCATTGCTTAAAATGTTTGAATGAGCCCAACACTTACAGTGCATATTAGGTGAAGGGTATTAAAAACACAAAGTCACACACACACACACACACACACACACACCCCGGTGTAAGTCGAGCAGAGAGCAGGGCGCTGATGTGAAACATCAATTTCCAGCTAGGCTGCTCTCAGTGGCTCAGCCAGGTATCGGCACACACACCTGCGGCTGATAAGCAGCTGCTGCACACTGATCTCGGCGCAACGCAAAGACTCACATTCACACACCAACACATACACACACAACTGTGTGTGTATAGGCAAGCAACACCAGGCCACGGGCTCTCGTAGACACAAGGTTACATCAAACCGACACATTAAAAAAACACACACAGACACATACACACATGCAAATAATACTAGGTTCCCATAGACACAAGTTTAAACCTCAAACACACACACACACATGACTACAAACAACACTGTATGACAATGAGTGGCTCGTCAGCATCAATCACATACAGTTCATCGACCCATACACACATACATACATGCACCTAAACAACACGAGAGTGCAGCCTCATATAGACAAAAGACATCAAAAAGAAACATAAATACTGTATATGCGCACACACACACACTTATACAAACAACATTGGACTCATTGGACATAAACGAAAGCATAAACATCAAACGCATAAAACACGCACAACTACAGTTCATGTACTACGTGCTACTCTAGTCAGCATATGTTTTATGAAAGATGCTATGACACACTTTATGACAACTGTCATATGGCTCTATGACAAAATTTTATGCCACATGTAAAAATCACAAATGGTGCTCTCGTCAGCATATACAGTACTGTGCAAAAGTCTTAGGCACCCTCATTTTTTTTAATATACATTTTCTCTTTGATGTTTATTTGATGTTTTCTGCATTAGTGTGTCATCAGAAAAGAGCAAACTTTAGATTTCCAAACATTCATTTTCCAAAAGATGTAATTGTTACAGAGAAATGTTGTACAAGTCATTAAAGAAAGTAAGATATTCAGCACTAGGGCACTTTTTAGATAAAAACAGAATCAAGGCTGTTCTGGGATTTTACCTGCAGAGACAGAAGCAAGTGAGAGCCAAA
>JAOUQW010000038.1:2753995-2771127 GCA_028565825.1 Olivaichthys viedmensis | reverse complement strand
TCTCCTCTCTCTCTCTCCTCTCTCTCTCTCTCTCTCTCTCTATCTCTCTCTCTCCTCTCTCTCTCCCTCCTCTCTCTCTCTCCTCTCTCTCTCTCTCCTCTCTCTCTCTCCCTCCTCTCTCTCTCGCTCCCTCTCTCTCTTTCTCCCTCTCTCTCTCCCTCCTCTCTCTCTCTCCTCTCTATCTCTCTCTCCTCTCTCTCTCTCTCCTCTCTCTCTCTCCTCTCTCTCTCTCCCTCCCTCTCTCTCTCTCTCTCCCTCCTCTCTCTCTCGCTCCCTCTCTCTCTTTCTCCCTCTCTCTCCCTCTCTCTCTCTCCCTCTCTCTCCCTCTCTCTCCCTCCCTCTCTCTCCCTCCCTCTCTCTCTCCCCGAGCCAAATTTAGGAGGGGGACATTAAGCCCTTCATCACAACTGACATAAACAACAGTTGTCACATGACACTTTTTGTGCAAATACTGCCCTCTGGTTCACATGTTCAGTTAAACCAAGACAGAAATGCTATCATCTCATTTCAACTCAGTTCTACGGAGGCAGGTTTTGGAACCTATCCCAGTACAACCCAAAGCCAGAGAGAAAGAGAAATAAGTCAACTGCTGCGTGGCTGCACCGTACAGATGTACTTATAAAATGATGAAGTAATAATGTGATTGACTTTGATGCAATTCACCAGCTGAAATTGCAATGTTAAAATATTTTCATTTTTATAATAAAGAATGATATACAATTCATCTATTGTACATACACGACTGTTTGAAAGTGTGGAATCGATGTTTTCAGTGACGTTAACGCCATTTAGTTTCAGATCCGTCTATAAAATGATTGTAATATGATTCTTTAGCTTTCAGATCATTTGTAGAAGTCTGTAAAACATCATGTGTCCAGAATCATGACTCCAAAATCACTATGAAGGTTTAATAGCATCGAGAGTGATGTTCATATAGACATTAATACCCAGAATCCTTTTTTTGGAAAGCGGTGATCAAATCTTGAAGTGGATACTAAAAGGTTAAATGACTATATATATATATATATATAAAGAATTCCAGTATATAATAATAAATAATCATGTTCATGGCTGTACCAGATGCACAATACGTGTGCTTCCATTACCGGGAGAAATGTTGTCCACTCGGTGCCCATTCAGGGAACACTTTCCACAGATCCTTTACACTATAATGCTCCTGAATTTTCCAAACTCTATTGTGTGTGACGAGAGAATGCCTCCTAAGATGCTGGCTTTAAATCTTGATGAATGTTTGAAACCCGTTTTTCTGACTTATTTAAGTTTGAGAGATTAAAAACCCTTCTCGATACAATTATTAAATCATAAATGAAAACGTTACATCTAATTGTACTCTTACTTTTTGAAATTAGGGTGGTGAGCCTAAAGGTTTCGAGAATAAAGAATGGGAGTCGTTTTACTGATACTTTTACGCATCAGTTTTCCAGGTGCGAATGGCCTCCAATCACGGCAACCCATTTATCGTTCTAAACCACTAAGGGGCCACGACGAACAATGTTGTTGGATTTGTCGGGTCCTCCAAATAGGAATAACTACTGCTTCACTTCCAACTTCCTGGCATTTTCGCTTGCTCCCGTATTTTGTTGTACAAGCCCAACATTTCAGTTGGCGCTTCCTCACTTAAATGTTTCCATTTATCCGCTTATCTCATCCTTTTCTGGTGATGTCATCCCTGTCTTTGCTTTATCTCCCATAGTGTAAACAATTTATTCAGTGGCTCATTTGTGTTATCGCTTTCCTCCACCACCCTTCTTCTGGCAGATTTTTTTCGAACTATAAACCCTTACCAATTCCTTGGCCATATTTTCTGCTTTCTCCCCTTACTCTCATCTCTGGATAATTCCGCTCTCTCCTGATTCCCTTCATCTTCTCCAATACTTCTCCAACCGGGGTCGTTCCTCCGATATTGCCACAGAATGTTCTCCAGATCGCTCTCTCTTTGCCTGCCGTATTTGTTCTCCTCACCAGGGCCTGGGCCTGCTTATACTTTACCAAACACTGGTAGTTATGAGTCTTTTTCAACTGTTTCTATTTTTCACAGCTGGTGTACACTCTTCTGACCACCAAGGAACTCCTTTTTCTTTATTCTCCTCTTACTTTTAGGTATAGCTTCAATAGCTGCTTTCAAAACTGCTGCCTTAACCCCCCCATTAACTGTGTTCACTTCTCCACTCATGTTTACCGTTATTTTTTCCTTCTCACTTACTTCCACAAACCTCTCCCACTCTGCCTTATCAGAGAACCCATCTTCCTACTCTTTCCTCCCTCTGGTTTTCCATCCTCATCCCTTTCTTGCCTATCGCTGCGTAATGATCACTCCCTGCCGTACTTTCCTCCCATACCTCCCACAAGACCATCTACCAGCTGTATGTTTTGATACCAAAGTAAGATCTAATGCTGACTCTTTTCCTGTACCAACCTCAATCCTGGTGCCTCTTCTGTCATTTCTTCCATCAGCTCCTCATTTACCTGTCCATTTCCATCCGTCCCAGATTGTACTGTGGGCATTAAAAAAAAAACACACACACCACACCACCTTTCTCCTAACTTGTCCCTTGATTCTCTGCCACACTATTGCATGATTACCAGCACAGCTCACTCCTTTTCCACACTGTCCATACTCATGATCTCCTCCACACCCAGCACATCTTCTCTTCTCTTCACACCCATTTGGCACATGCCCAAATCTTCGGCAGTTGTAGCACCCCAATGGCTTTGGTACATATGCCCTCACATAGTAACTCCTATATCCGATGTTCACTCTCTCTTGCCCTCAAACTCAATTACTACTCAAACTCCTTGAATTTCTCTATTGTTTGGATTCCTCAAGCTTTTTCCGTTCGTTTCTCATCCTTACAGCCAATCTTGAAATTTCCATCGCTCAATACTCTTGCAAACACACATCTCCCAGCCTGGCCATCAACCCTGCCGTCAACTTAATCGGGTTTCATCCCCCTCTACTCCCCCTTTTCCTTCAAACCTTAGTGTCACATTGAACCTGCCTCCTCCCTTCACCACCTTACCCTCATCTCCGCTGTCATCCAAACTCTTTTGTCTGTAAGATGCGTAACTGCTGATACGTGTGCCGGTGCAGGAGACATTAGCGTATAGTAAAGCGCGCGCATATTTAGTGTACGATGTTGACCGTTTGGTTGCATAATTTGATTTGGTAGCACCAGAATGGTATTAGCCAAAGGCAACGATGGCCTGTCTGATGATTTTGTAATCCTAGTCAAATGAAGGAGTTGATTTATTTATTTTAAAGTAATGTTCTTTTTCTTGGCAATGTGGGCAGCCAAAGAGCCAATTAATCCACCTTTATATGTACGTGGACTGCCGTAAAACACCGAGCAGATCTCATTCAAATTCAACTGAAGGTGTGCAAGCAGGAATTCCCTTCCAAGATTACGCTGAAGCAAAATCGTATCAGGAGTATGTCAGTGTTCAATTGCATTTTTTGGAAATGTGCTTTGAGAGGCACTTACAGCCTGTCCTGTGGTTTGGACCACAAATTACCCATTGTCAATGGCATTGTGCAAGAATCTGGCAGCAGTCAATTGTTTTTTCAGCTTCTTTGTCAGCCATCCAAGCAGGGGGAAACAGTAGCAGGATACAAAGCCAACATTTACACTGATTCTCCATATCCTTTTGCTATCATTCATGACTATCTTAGTGTTTAGGTGGAACGGTAAACAAGTTGAATACGGCTAAACATTTTTTTCATATTTTAAAGACCTTAGAGACATTCAAGCACTGTTTAGCTTTGTTTGCTGTACAACTGTATCGTGCCATGATTAAAATCCCACGTTCGGGTGTCACCCAGAAGAGGATGGGTTTTGAAAAACTGACACCTCGCCCAACGGAGGAAGTTTCGATGTGCTCCACAAGGTCACAAAACTGGGCTTTTTCAGCCACCACTTGGATCCTCCAATTAAAGGTTTTGTCTCCTCTCCAGGTTTCTTCATGCTGTCTGGATTTACAGAAATCCGGGGAAAGCCACTAGGCCTGGTAAGTGGTTATGGATGGAATTGAAGCAAAATAAGAAGAAAATATGTGGTGCGGTCTGGAGAGTCAATCAGTGTTACCCAAGCTTTTTATGGGAACAACGGTTGATTTTGTGCGATGGTTTCTCACACGACGGTTTCAAATAAACCAGAAATGTCTAAGATATTGTTCTCATTTGCAGGAAGTAACGGGTCACAGCATTCCCAGCAGTCTTAGTGACGTCTAGTCAAACGTCTGAGACATATTATATACAATATGGCACGTTCTACAATCTAAAGCTTGTGTACCTGAACACGATCCTGTAAGGTGTGCCGGTTTTCAAATGCGTTATTGTTTAAGTAATTTTAAGGGAAAAAAAACATTAAAGTTAATATACATACATTTTAGTCCCTTCATTTTAGAAAATGTGTAATGTTACAGGGCCCGGCAGCACAACGACTGGTGTTCCCTCGTTTAAAATGAGAGTTACGCCTGCATGTTCTTTCAGGGATCCCAAAATGTAGATGACTAGGCTCTCAGTTCTTTCCTCTCCAGTAGAAGTTCTACAGTATTCTGTGCAATAAACTGTACCGCTACTGTGGAAGAGCTCGGCTGCATCACTTTGCGAACATATAGGCAACACGTTATTTAAATTGAATTGAAATAAAAATGGAAACATATCTGAGAAAAAATCTTGATAAGGGATTATGATGTGTAGTTTTTCTGGGGATTTCCCTTTTGGTTAATGTGGGAGGAGAACAGTCAATAAGACGGTCATCATATGGCGCAAAAGTAGAACGTAGGGAGATGCGTCCAAACTTCATAAAAAGACCCATTCTGCTTAGAACGACATTGAGAAAATGGCCACCCTTACTTGTACTGGGTACAAAACAACTTCAAATGGAACAATAACGAGCGTTAGAAGGGTGTTTACGTGCGAGAAGTGGAATAAAACTTTTAATTGGAGGCTGGAAAAGCTGAGTTTTGTGACCTTGTGGAGCACATCGAAACTTTCTCCATTGGGCGAGGCGTGTCAGCTTTTCAAATTTAACGAACAGAACAGTATAAACGAATGCCCACAAAATACGTACAAGTTTTTTTTTTTGGATTTTTTATATATAAACCTCTCATCTTACAAGAGGAATGGGAAGATGGGGGCAAAACACTTAACAAAACAAAAAGCCAGACGACTGACACATTCAGCCTTTTATTGAACTGCAGTAAACAGGCGGTCTACAACATCACGATCAACGCTAGAGGTGCATTCTCGAAGACAAGAGCACACCCCAAACTACTTTTTCTGAACTTTTTGAACTGTGCAGTGTATATACATTACCTAAGAGAGAATATATTCCTTATATGTTGTTTCTTCTTTTTAAAAATGTAAAAAAAAAATAGCAGATATTAAATGTAATACGTCTTGATTTCCTTAGCTGCGCATTGTATTTGTTTCTTTAATGGAATTTCTAATCAAATCTCCTGCATAAAAAGGAGGACAGTGCCCGGGAGGTGAATGCAGAGATGACAGGGAGGACAATATACCAAATATAAAGGATAGTACGTTATATTAAGTTATTAAAAGTTGTGTGTGTGTGTGTGTGAGTAGGGTATGACACAACCTATAGCCTGCTTTCTCTTCATTTTAAATATTATTATTGGCACCCTTCATGAAAAGGTGCAAAACTTAATATCGATATAAAAAGAAAAGTGAGTTATATTTCAAGCTTAAACATATGGAAGCTATCTATCTATATATATACCAAAATGTTCTGGTGCTTAATGATGCCATTCATCTTCACAAGAGCCCCTGGACCACCTGCTGCAAAACAGCACCAAGGCATGCAGGTGGTCCTTCTTTTTTTTTTTTTTGCCAGACATGCAGATGGAGTGCAGAGCCAAAAAAAAAAGAAGTGCATAACATTCATTCAAAAATAAAATAATACAAAAATAATGCATTCTGACAACGTGAACCCAAAAGTTTTGTTCGGTTCAGCCGATTGAGTACGAGGGATTGCGTGGCCGCGGCTTGAGCAGCTTTCGGATTGTGTCATATCGAGTCACCTTCCACCGGATGACTTTTAGTTACGCTCAGTTCTTTATTGTCGACATGGGAAACTCGGCTTGCAGTATGGCTCAACAAAAACCAGACGGACCGTACTGTGCAAAGGTCTTAAGCACCCGAAATCTTGATTTTTATGTCTTCTGCATTTGTCATTAGAAAAGAGCATATTTATAGATTGTTGGTTGGCATGTGTGCATGTCTGATGAAGAGCATGAAGCTCAAAACTTCACATTTCTGTGGGATTAAAACAATTTTAATGGGAGCCTTTTCATTCTTGTGTCAGTCCAGAACCTGTTTTGATGCCATTTTGGATGTGCATGCTTTAGCTGTTTTTGTACTGCTCCAGTGGTTCTTTCAGTAAAAGCCTGGCATCTCCTCTCGTCAGGGCTGTTCTCCATTTATTTAAAATCACTTTGATACGCAGGGATGTTTATGGACACCCACGAGATGTTTACTGAAGAATGACAAATGTTCCGTTTGTCTTGTTCTTCCTCTTTGGTTGTTGGACCGCTGATACTTCCGGACCTCATTGGGGTTTTTTTTGTTTTGTTTTTTAAAGGCCAAATTTGGATAAGCACATGTCTAAAGCTTTTCTGAGATGTTTACTGTCCTCATCCTTGTTCAGCACATTTTCAGCCTGGTGGCGGAGCTTTCAACTCGCATGGATGACTAGTCGACGCCCACCTACTTACTGGAACACAAGCTAGTTGTGATCAAAACGCCACACCACCACGCTGCAAAACCTGGCAAAATATGAAGATTGATCAGAAGAACACAGAGATGATCAGTTTCTGGAATTGATCAATCTTCCCAAATGTGAAATGGCTTTCGAGGACCAGAAACGGGGCTTCGTCTTTAATGTCGGCGTTATTAACTGCTGTGTATTCGTATATCTATTACAGCCATCTGTTTCTGCTGTGTTGAAAAGCTTTTTGGCTCCACCCCCCATGGTGATTAATGACAGTGATTTCACTAATATTTCAAGCAAAATTGATCAAATTCTGTTTCAACGTGTTTTTAACTGACTAGAACTTCAGTCTATAACTTTACCAGGTTTTTCAGGATGGAACCCTGCTTATTAACGTTTTTTTTTTTCATCTTCTCTCCTCCCCCAGATCCAGATTCTACATATGCACCTGCTGCTGCTCTTCACATGAAGCGAATGGTGGACAGACGGACGGACAGACTTCCTGCTTGAGCGCAAGTGATCTTTGCAATACACACCCCTAGTTGGATTACTAAATTTAGCGCAGATGAATCCGTCACTAGCAGGAATAAGGGGGTGATTTTCATAACCGATACGGTGCAGCCCTTAAACTGGCATACATTTATAAATAAATGTGTGCTGTAGACGGTGCAGTAATATTCTCTGAAACAAAACGCCAGTTCATGCATTTTCCCCCCCACAGGGCTTCGTGTTGTGCTTTAAACTACAATCCTGTTGAGAGAGTAAAGGTGAACGATTTCTTGATAACACGCACGAGTGTTGGCTAAATCAGGCCAATGGAATGGAAAAAAAAAATCATACAAAGAACCCCCACAAACGCGTTTCTGTGCTTGCATTACAGTCGAGTACAAACGTTTGCTGAGGGATAAACCGAGGACGAGAAACTCGGCCTTGCTTGTGTGACATGAACTACAATAAAAATGACACTCCTCGTTTCATGAGATTATTCCTACCTTTTAAAAAAATTCGACTTCTTTCTCCTCTCAATAAACTGAAACAAGGTTCAGACGCTACGTCGAGCGTAAATGGAGAATATATATATATATATATATATATATATACATATATACATATATACACACACGCATATATATATACTTTTACACAGTATTTCTTGTTTTAAAATGATCAGTACCCCAGAACTAGGACTCGGTGGAGAGAATAACAGCGCCGCGTCCCTTCCTGTAATGCCGAACAAGGGAGCAATTACAAAAACACTTTTTGTATTTTTTGGGAGAGGAAAGGTAAACGGTTTCTCGAGCTGTTTGAGCGGGAAAACTAAATCATCGGGTGTAACGTTGATTATATCATCTCCATTCTATTCAAAGAATTATTGCAAACAGTTTATTACAAAAGGGGCAAATACTGATTTGATTACAAACTCCATGTGAACATTTCCCCACTGTTCTAAACAAGTCCAGATCATTGCTATAACTTCTGGAGATCGACACAGCGCTGAAAAGAATTCATTTTTCCACAGGGCAAGTGATTTCGAAGAATATTGGTAGAAATGGCCCCAAAACAGTCAGTCATTCATACAGATTTGGTGGAAAAAAAGGAATACAATGATTAAAAATAGCCATAAAGTCTCTTCAGCATGACTTAAAGCGTGACGCTGGAGACTCACTGCTCCTCTGGGTTTGTATAGTTTGTGTTACACTTGTATCTGTAACATGCCTGGTCCAAAAATAATAATATAATAAAAATACAGTAAAAGGGCATTTTTACAAAAAATATTTGGATACAAAACATTGTAGAAACAATTTATATTTAAAAAAAAATTAATAATAATTTAAAAAAGTACACAGGTCTCCTCCCATCCCTTTTAAAATGAGCTTAAAATCCTATGCAAGAAAATACGATTAAAATGCATCGTTTTCTTGCGTTGTCAATGACTGGCTTTCTAGTCTATAATTGTACCAGGTTTTTCAGGACGCATGAGAACCTTGCTTATTAACGTGACGGGTTCTCCCCCCCCCCAGATCCGACTTCTTAAACCAGTCTGTGCAGTGCAGATTTCACATATGCACCCAAGAAGCGAACACACACCCCCTCGCCAGAGCAGAATAAAGGGCTTTGTAGCGAATAGTTTTATGGAGGGTTTAGTCTTCAGGGATCCTGATGGCATTTATCTGAAATAGAACTGAAGACATGAACAGAAAATTACTTTACAGTGAGAAAATATTTCCAAAAAAAAAAAAAAAAAAATGTAAAAGCCCTCAATCCAGAGAGGGAGAAAAAATAAAAAAATCGGCCTCGGAGCCAAAATAAGAGCCATTAGAAAAATTAAGATCGATGTGACTGAACTGACGAGTGTCAACCTTCTTTTTTGGGGGGACGTTTTACAATTATAAAATCCACTGCATCAATTAAAAACAGGGAAAACCAAAGCATAGAAAGCTCTACATGCAAAAAGGTTACGTGATCTCATACTAAAGCCTACCTTTAGTGGCCATCTCCCCTTCGTCCGGTCTTTAACACGGCGTTCACGGGATGAACACTTCAGCATCTGGGTGATGGTGGAACGACGGGGAGAGAGAGAAAAAAAGTCACCAATTTGTCGTGCACACAGACAATTTAAGATCTACACGTCTTTAAACGAAGTTATGCAACTCCTGCTTATTTAATTACATTTTATTGGATCTATTTTTAGAGTGAAAAAGAAAGAAAGAAAAAAAAGGGGGCTAATAACGTTTTATACACAACTATGTCAATTTAAGACTATTTT
The DNA here is from genome assembly GCA_028565825.1 of Olivaichthys viedmensis. Lineage (NCBI taxonomy): Eukaryota > Metazoa > Chordata > Actinopteri > Siluriformes > Diplomystidae > Olivaichthys > Olivaichthys viedmensis. Next base: position 2,761,608 of record JAOUQW010000038.1, on the reverse strand, counting down.
ACTTTTAAATGAATTCTATTTTTTTCTCTTTTCTTTTTTAAAAATATAGTTTTTTTAGAGCAAGAGTTGCATGTATTAAAACTTTTTAAAAGCTACTATAGATTTTTTGAACTTTTGCAAATAATGTTTGTCATTTGTTTAAGCCACAAAAAAAAAAAAAAAAAAAAAGCAAACAGTACTGTTGAAAAAAAGAGATTTAGGGCAGATGTTACCTTTTTTTGTAGCGCTTCCTAGACTTTACGCCTCCTTCCCGAATTTTGTTCTTTATTTTTTCAGCCAACGAAAGCCAAGTAAGCTTGCAATCTTCTTCACACTACACGTAACATTTATCCGAGTGTGATGTTGGGGTCACAAGATGGGGGGGGACGGGGGCGTCCTTTTTTTTCCTCTCAGTTTTAAAAACATTTGGATGTGCAAGCTCTACATTTTTGTTCATACGTTACCTTCTTTAAAAGGAGGCGTTTATTTTTTTTAGAGGCAACTTGGCAGGACTCACCTCACGCTCCTTTTCAATAAAAGAAAAAGATGGCGTGAGCAGTACGTTTTAAAGACATCAGCTGTTCCTGGGGACGCTGGTGCAGCTTAACAACGGTCCCCTTTCAAGAAAGTAAAACATTTTTGCTGTATTGTGTATAAATCATTGAATTCAGGAAGAAAAAAAATTAATAAAAATAAAAAATTAAGGAACGTAAATTTAATGGGAATATTGTGCATTTAAAAAAATATTATTTTTTTTATCATCATACAAATTCAGGACTAATAATAAGCAATAATTAGCAGCTGAGTTCTAATAATAATAATAATAATAAGCAACGGTTTATACACAATATTGTTTTGCATCAGAGTAACATGTTCCATTGAACAAACTAAAGTACATGTATTATATCTGCATGCAAGTTTTTGTAAAACTAGTTAGTGAATGTCCTTTATGGATTTGACCGCTATAAGAAAAAGCAAAGTACCAGGTTTTGTTAGCTGGAAAACAAGACTGCGCTTTATTGACACACTACAGGAAAACAGGTTTAGTTCCCTATTTAGGCAACGAACACAAGTTGTAATTTTTGTGAAATGCAAAACTATAAACAGCAAAGTAAAACTTGGTTAAGCATAGGTAACTTGTATACATAATTTTTTTTTTCTTTTATGACCGGCCACTTTTTTTCTTTACCTTTTACAAAAATGAGAAACTTCGAAACTTTACCAACTGTTCGAATTTTTTTTATTTATTATTATTGTTATTATTTTGCACAAAATTAACAAAATGCTGTGTGGAGATTTTTTTTGTGTGTTTCTGGACCCGTCAAATAACCGTCACACTTCTTCTACACCTGCAGGTTTGCGATTGGCGTTTAGCGTCGCGTTTGTACAACGGTCTAAACTTTTTTTTTTTTTTTAAACACTTTTTCTCTCTCCTTCATTCATTTTGAAGCCTTTAGTTGAAAAAAAAAAAAAAAAAAGATACACAGTTTTTAATAATCACAACACTCAAAAAAGCGATTTTGGACTAGTAAGTAAAAAGTATTCGTCGTGCCAGCTTTTTTGGAGCAAAGTAGACCAACATGTAGGTAGGACGCGCCATGATTTCAGGCTTCTACCTTCCAACCAGAAATAATTACCTATTTAAATAATAATAAGCAAGCATCATAATGCACAAGTCAACAATGCAGAGAGGAAGCGCTGCTAAACAAGACTCTCGTGAGCAATATTCCTTAAATGCAACTACAAAAAAAAAAAAAAAAAAGCTTGAACCCGAATAATGGTTTTAAACATTAAAAAGCAAAAAAGGTGAACATAAAAATAAACAAAAACAAACAAAAAAAGACACCAAAAAAGTCTAAATGGAAAGAAATCTAAAATTACTTTTGAGCTGTTTAAAAGGGAGTTACAATTGGAGGCGGTTGCCCAGGCAACCCGAGTGACTGACACATCTCAGAATCGTCCATATGGGTGTTCGCGATAGTTTCCTTTCGACTGGCGGGCAGAAGGAGCTTTCCCGCCGCCACTGCCCCAAGCAGCGCCTTCCCAATTGTCTTCGGCTGTGCGGGAAGAAAAGAAATAACTTGAGCTTGGGTCTCATCCGTCTGCGCATACACACGCCACTTCATATTCAGTATTATAGCAGTTTCCTTGTACTTCAGCTATGCAAAGTGGCACCTTACCGTACGACTCGTAGTTCTCCTGAGCCTCACCGTGGCCGTAATCGTAGTACTCGGTTTCTCTGGGTGAAATAAAAATAGCGGACTTTATATGCCATCGGCAAGAAATTCACATCTACTGAGTGAAGACCAAAAAATTACTGGAGCGTTTCTCTAATATTGCACCCTCACAAAATAAAGGAGGGCGCTACTTACCCCCCCTGTGGCACGGACTGGTTGTAATAGTTCTCGTAACCTTCGTATGAAGGTTCAGCGTAGGTCTCTTCATAGGACTACGGAGAAAGTGAGGACGGTTTAAACATGACGCTTGCTGCAGTGCTTTTTTATTTTTTTATTTAAACCAGCTGCTTCTCATAGGATTACATGCAAAAATATGTGCTGGCGGTTGGGGTTGTTTTGGGGGTTTTTTTGTGGGGGGACCCACCCTCTAGTATAAATAAACATGTACTGAATGTTTATTTTAGTGGACCACATTTCTACTACAGGCCAAAGCGTATCTGGCATGCTGTGGAATTCTTGCTCCGAATTGCTGCGCTTCCTGGACATTTAGTAAATAACGGGTTTTAGATGACTGCAGTGAGCCACGCCTGCCGTGTGCATGAAAGCGCGTGACGTGGCGACTCACATATTCCTCGTACGACTCCGGCGCCTGCTGATGATGCTGCTGGTGAGAGAGCGCGGGTGCCATCCTCTGAGAGGCAGTGGGGGGCCGTGACCTTCCTGAAGCCCCTCCTCTGGTGGAGGAGGCAGAAGGATGCCCGCCCCGCCCCACAGGTGCCCCTCTAGATGATCCTCCTCGGCCCGGGCCTCCTCTGGGGGCTCCGCCACGGGGGGCGCCGCCACGCGGGGGCATGCCGCGACCCCTGATGGAACAACCACATCAGCGTTAGGTATGCGTCCATGATCGCCGCACACTCTCGTACTGTACTGCCATTCTATTTATCTGCTCACTACTGTACTGTTGCATTGTTAATATTAATAAAGCCTCGCACCTGGCTCCAGGCATAGGAAGTGGTGGGCCACCACGGCCCCTGCCAGGCCCTCCTCGGCCCCGAGCGGAAGCATCCTGAGCCCCATTCAGATACCCGACGTCCATGAAGGGATCCTGGTGCATCTCGTCCATATTGTCCACCTGAAACGGTGCAGAAGGAGCGCGTTTACAACTGCGGCAACAAACCGAGCGGTTCCCTTCAAAACATAGCAGAGGGAAAACGACGAGAAACATCGGCGTGGGTTCCTCACGTCTCAACCTTGGCGAGCTCACCGAGGGAGCCTACGTTTATTTATTTTTCTCTTTAAATCACAAAGAGCCTCCAGCTGTACACACAGTTGCTGGTCTTGGAACTAAAATGACGCACCCGGCTACCGGTTTGTCATCATCTTCAAACAAATAAAGCAGATGCTACAATACACCACCACCACGACGCAGTGAACTTTCCATCGTCGTCATAACAGTAACGCGTCACGCTTGACTCGCACAAATGCAAAACGACAAATTCCCGGTTTGTTCAGAAGATGATGCCGTTTCTGGTGAGACTTACAGGCATGAGGAACTTCTTGACCTCATCCATAGCGTGAGCCATGCGCAGGTAGCATTCCGGGATCGGCGCGAACACTTCGATGTACACGTGCAGCTCCATGGACAGGTGGGCGTATTTGGGCTCCCCTCCCTTCCTCAGCTCTTCTTCCTAAAAGGATAAGATCAGAACAAAATGCGAGTAAGAGACGCAGCCGAATTTAGACGCTTGAAAAAAATCGTCTTTCGTTTCCAGACTAGCGAAACACACACACAGACAACCTGAATAAGCGGTCTGTCTTCCAAAACACATTTTTAGGCAAAGGGTCATCATCACCGGACACTTCACAATGATCTTTGTGCTGCGATGCTTTCGGGGAAACTCGGGTCAGGACTCAGACGGAAAACTAAAAACATGAGAACCAGCCTGTGCGCCAAATCCAGTCCCAGAGCAGTGATAAACAAGACAATCGGGTAGGAAATGAAATGAGAGTGGATTACGTGTGCTTCCTCGTAGTCTCGGCAACGCTGCCACCTAGTGCCTGAAATGATATTTATTTAAAAAAAAGACTAGAATCTAAAGCGCACGGCTGCCATCTTCAGTCTCGACAACATTGAATGAAGGCCGATACCCGAGAAAGGGAACCACATTCACACACACACACACACACACAAAAAACGCTCTTAACTGGTAGCACGCTTTTAAAAATGTAATAATAATAAAAAAACGACAGCATTTTAACGATAAAAAGCAGGCCCTAAATCTAACCTGCGGTCCTCACTGAAGACCGAAACACAAACACTTCTACAAGGCCGCCTGTGGAAGAGATTTAACGCGTTTTTAAATTAGTGAACACCCCATGCAGGGCTTACTATTAACTTCGGAGCTGATCGGCCACAAGTTGTTTTCCAGGTTTTTAAGCCAATAAGCATTTCACACCAACATGTCACCAAATTTAGCCTTGCCACATTTTATATAACTAGTTATAAGAAAGCTAAGGGAAGAAACTCATGAGTCACTCGCCATTGCCACATTTTACACCCATTTGGTGAACACGTGGGTAGCGGCAACGTTTTTTTAAGCCTCCGAGATAAAAACATGGCCACGATGGTGCATCATATATAAATTATAGGCGCATGTCCATTACGTATTCTGCTTGAAGTTCATTCAGCTCAGGCAGTAAACCGGGAGTCAATGAGAAAACGTTTTAGCGTTACCTTGTTCTTGTCCCTCATGGAGCCCTTCCCCAGCACGGAAATCTTGGCTCCTGTTTCCTCCTGGAGTCTTTTGATGGTGCTGCCCTGGGGTCCGAGGATCTTCCCCACAAAGTTAAACTGAAGACGACATGAAGCCAAAGCAAAGAGCTTGAGCTGTTATGGGTTAAGGGCTTTGCTCACTACACAGCACTACTATAGTGACACACAACATCGAACTCTCGTCCTGTAACACAAACGCCAAAACATCTCCATGCACTCACCCGAGGGTACTGTTTAACAGGAATAAGCACGCGCTCCTTCACCCGGACATTTTTGGCAGTGAACAGGTCCAGGTATGTCTCGCCCTCTTTTTTCGGCTCGCCTTTCTGAATCCTTTCGATCTCTGCAAAAAAAACAAAACAATCGCAACCCGAAGGTTAACGACGCAGCTCCAAACAAACTGTCACTCCCTAAATAAATGAGTATGCGCTTGAATTGCACTTCGATGTGCAAGACGTGCCCTGATGACCTCAGGAAAGCAGAATTTCAGATAACGAACATCTCGAACATTACAAGATTCATATAACTGTGCCGTGGTGGCTTAGCTGGTAAGGTTCTGGGCTGCTCATGGGAAGGGTGTACGGTTAAACCCCCATATAATCGCCAAGCTAACAGCGTTGAGCCCTTAACCTTCGACTGCTCGGTTCAGTCGTAAGTGTTTGCCAAATGAATAAACGTGTAAACATTTCTATTCGAACAAGTCTTTACAAATGGGGCTTTTTAATATTTTAATATTCTTCCGGTCTAAAACGTAGACGTGATTTAAGGACTCGATTTTTCACGAAACAATTATTTTTTCAATCCCGGTTCTTTCTTTTTTTGGGGATGAATTCAACACGTGGCAAGGAAATTTAATGATTAACAAAAGCATGAACGTGTAGTACTTCCTGGTGTAATTTCAAATGAGTGCCTTGTAAAGAGGGAGAAGAAAATAAATAAATAAATAATAATAATAGTGAGACATTTTGACATATGAAGTCTTTTGCTAAATTGTTGCATTGAGAAAGTATTGACCATTTTTTGGGGACTGGACAGGACAGACACTAATCATAGTCCATGGTGCTGTAGAACTGAGACCTGGACACTGAATTACACTCACGTTGGACAACTTTTAGTGACCAAGCAAACATAACCGTGTTGACCGTAACCACATTACAGCAAAATACTACAACTAACAAAGCCCCATTATATTCCGATCATGTTAAGACCATCTCTGTTGTTTGCAAATGTCATCTGTAGGACATGTTTAAAAAAATAAAAATAATAAGAAATCAGATGAATTTCACATCTCAAAAAAACCAACAATACATTTACAAATCATCAAAAAACTAGTCCAGGGCATTTTTAAAGGCAGTTTAAAAACAAATAAAAAAACACACAATGCACAAAAAAGTGCGTGGAATGAGATCTTATCAGCCTAACAAACTACCCAAAAACCTGTTCCTCAACACACACACAGCAGGAGAGACGTTTGATCGATCACAGAGCCCCAATTTAGTGTTCAAGTTGACCATTTATCATGCTTAAGTACCGCAGAAGTCTGGCACCACCGATACCATTGGTTTGTGGGATACACGGTTTGACTGGTCACATAAAAGCGGTTTGTCGCAGCTGGAAAGGAGACAAACGCGCAAATAAAATTAAAAAGTGCACAAATGAGTTATAATAAGGCAACCGTTTCAGCACAAAGGCACATTGTGCTTTTAAGTGCCAGGCGTTCATGAAAGCATGGTGCATCTGCCCCCCCCTCCCCCAGGACAACAAATCAAGTAAACGAATTGTACGGCTGCCAACCATAACATTTATAACTGCTCAAATTGTTATAAAAACGTGCATCAGTGTTAAGAATATGAACTACTGCAAGCAACTAAAGGAAAAAAAGAGGGAAAGAAAATAAAACCCCAGTTCATGTTCTTGCTGCATCCATCCCATCCCTCACACACACGTTTCTGGTCTATTGGAGGAATTTTGATTGATTGATTGATTAAATGAATAAACAATCCACTGTTTAACAGCTGTGCATTTATTTTTATTTTTTTATTACACATTTGGTCAGTCCCAGTGGCTGCTTTTGTGTTATCCGTGGGCTGAAAACGTAGGGCTGTGCAGCCAACAACAATGGAGATCCTTTTCACACACTCACTCACTCACACACACACACTCTTCTGTGCAATAAATCAATAAATGCATGAATAAAAGCATGCACGCGACCCCAGACCGGTGTGAGTGTGTGTGTGTGTAAGAGTGTGTGTGTATGAGAGTGAGTGTGTGTGTGTATGTATGAGAGTGTGTGTAAGAGTGTGTGTGTATGAGAGTGTGTGAGCGTATGAGTGTGTGTGTGTATGAGAGTGTGTGTGAGTGTATGAGAGTGTGTATGAGTGTGAGTGTGTGTGTGTATGAGTGTGTGTGTGTATGAGAGTGTGTGTGTGTGTGTGTGTGTGTATGAGAGTGTGTGTGTGTATGTATGAGTGTGTGTGTGTATGTATGAGTGTGTGTGTGTATGTATGAGTGTGTGTGTGTATGTATGAGTGTGTGTGTGTGTGTGTGTATGTGAGAGTGTGTGTGTGTGTGTGTGTGTGTGTGTGTATGTATGTGTGTGTGTGTGTGTGTGTGTGTGTGTGTGGTGGAGTTTGTTTAGGTATGGGCCTTGTTATATAGATTCCTTACTAACACAGTCATTCTTT
>JAOUQW010000038.1:2728274-2741534 GCA_028565825.1 Olivaichthys viedmensis | reverse complement strand
GCGCTCTGACCCCAGCTTACCAACATGCTGGGATATGCGAAGAATCAATTTCACTGTACTGTACTTGTATATATATAAAGGTGACATTATTATTAATATACAGTATGTACCCTACATAGTGTACTTATATAAGGAGTGTAGAGGCGATTTGGGATTCAACCTGGGACCTTTGTAATGTAGCATTTTGGTAATCAGAATTAACCATTGTAGGCCCAAAGAAGAATTGATATGACCTTTTGTTGAGAGAAATAGCAGGCCGACTAAATTTTTTCTTCTTTTCTTACGTTAAAGTAGCAATTTGGCAAATGATTAGAAGAACAACACTTGTGGCTCCTCAATGTTGTGCACAAGGTGAACAAGACCGAATATGATTGTAACATGCTTTGCATTTTTGCATTACCACACAAAAACTGTCGATGCCTGCCAACAAAATGTGGGTCAAAAACATTTACACAACATTCGTGCATTCATATTCTCCTCACTAAATGTATAAAGACAAGGTGGACATTCGTTACAAGTGTCCTCGTATCAGGCTTACTAATTCTCTCGCAATCCGAAATAAAGAGCCCCAATCATGCCAAGAATAGTCGACATCCCTAATTAACCGCCAGTCTTTAAATGCGCATGCGCACTATTGGTAATATCGTAATATTTTGACATACTCTTTATTGGACAGTTGTGGTTTTGTATGTAGCCAGTATGTTGTTATTTCTGTGATTGACTTTGGCTTTGGGTTGGAGTTATGCAGTCTGCACACTAAGGTCCCTTTATACTCCTGGGTAAATATTGATGCTGGTTAAATATCCAGCATGCCACAGTAGAGCTCACTTTGGAGGGGCATCTGGAGCAAATCCAGAACCGTCACCACGAAACGTACATTGTAACACACATTTTAGGATCAATGTATTGCAAGCGAAACATAGCAGGTGAAAATTTAAACTGTGATGTGAGAGGTTCAAATTTGAGCACTGAATGTAAATTTCTAATTTGATTTCTCACATACACATAAAAATATGCGAATGTTGGAAGATTTCAAAGCTCTGTCATCAGTGTCAGTTACATGAGTGATTTCTAATGCATGCCTACAAATATATCTTTCTATTTTTCTTCCCTTTATTAATTTTGTAGCTACTATAACAGACTTTTTGTAGACTTGCTGTTAAGCAAGTCTGATCTACCGAATGATTTATCACCCTTTAAACCCCCAGAGCCCCTTGGCGGATCCAGACTAACGCCCCTTACTCTTGTAACCTTTCCTATTAGTAATAAATGTATATGTACTATGTTATAATTTACACATCCCCTAATGTGTCCAATGAATGTAATTATGACCTATCATTATTGATAACTGTTTTATTAAGTGCTACTTATTAAAGTTGGCAAATTAATAAAAAGACAATACTACTGTTCTTTCAAGATAGTACATAAGATAAGGCCTGGAATGAAATATGCTTGGAAATGTGTTAATTATTTCAATGCCCAATGTTCAGTATTACTACTGCAATACAAAATAAAGAGCCCAAGTTCTTCCCTGATATTTGTGTTTGAATGGCCCATTTTCAAATCCTTCCCCATAATCACAACCATATAATTTGTGGTTTTCAAGATATTGAGTCATTCTTCACATAAATGCTTCCATAAAGAATTTTTTTCCCCTATTTGGCTTCTCAACTATATTTAGACAGTCTTCCAATGTAACTTCCACACCAGTCTTTTTTTTTTTTTTTTTTTTTTGTCTAATATTCAACTTGAATGTAGTTTTAACATGCTGACTGGGTTCACTGTGGGATTGAGAAGATTCAGTCTGGTTGAAGGTACCTGCAAAAGTTTGGTGGTGATTGGTCTTGAACTGTAAAGCACTGTAATTTGATCAACTCTCCTCGCAAATACTCTCCAAAACCATGACTTTGACAAGAGACCTTGTAGTTTTTAAGATATTACGTATTTGGCCTATTTGATTCAGGACGCATCTTCAGTACATTCATCATTCATGCAGACAGTGCAAACTCGACGATGGATATATTTGGATGAAAAACCAGTCACAGTGCATTATTGGATCAAAATGATTGCTTACTTCCTGAAACTCATCCATCATACTGAATCAAAAGAACTATCCCTCTGTGCACTTGTTTTTCCACATACCAATTTTCTAACTGAAAAGTGTGTGACAATGCAAGCCTTCATTTTGAGCACTTTGCTTCCTGTTATGAACTGCTCTAACTGTGGAGAAGAAAAGACTTTCTGTAGAATTCCCAGTAGGCCATCAAGTCTTGTCTCTGTGATGTATAAATAACAGACCTGACATTAGTGAAGATGGCACCATGAGGGGTGGGCCGCACCGGTGTGTGTTTATGAATGTTAAATCAACTGTAACACTCTCAAGACAGAGGCGATTGGACGTAAGTGCAAAGTCTCTCTGGCATTTCCATGAATCATGGTCAGAATCCGTGGCTTGGGTCAGAGTACCAGCAGACGAGGGTTTTTTTTTAAAAGAAAAGAAAAAGGAAAATCCCTATTTTATTGTCAGAAACAAGGCCAGGGAGAGTTCAACAAAGAACACTTGAAACACTTACCAGTTACAATTCACTTGAACCAACATTCTTAGAAGAAGAAAAAAGTAATCTAGGAAACCTTAAAGGGTTCCTATTGTTCTCCTGGGAGAAGGTTCTATGTACAGTAGAACCCTACAACAGAGGGTTTCCCATTCAGAGAGGGTTTTCAAGTAGAACCCCTTTAGGAAGCGAAAGAACCCTTGAGGAACACTTAATTCAAAGACTGTAGTCAAATTTTGTAAAGGCTATTTTACAAACACAAAAGGCATATAATCATATGTAATCATGTAAACATTTGTCGAAACTGTGTTCCATGTGCATGTTTGATAAAGTTTTGTTGTGTTTTGGTAACTATCTTGCTGCACGCTCTTAGAAAAAAGGGTTCCTCAAGGGTTCCTTCCCTTCCTAAAGGCGTTCTACTTAATGCCCTCTCTGAAAGGAAGACACTTATAACCTTCTACACTCTGTTGTAAGGTAATAACTTCTAGAGGGACAAGCCGAAGAACCCTTTAAGGTTAAATACGCAACCTTTTTTTTTTCTTCTCAAAGTATGCTGGAGCCTACATGAAAAAAGCAAAATGAGGAATAAAACAGGTTAAAACAGCTGAGTGCAATTCGTTTTACCCACTGGTGCATACAGGTCAATATTAAACTTGAACTTGATTTTGACTAACTCAAATTTGCCAGCATTTTTACTTTCGGAATAAAAACACTGCAAAGAGCATACCCCCCTGAAGCCATCTATCTGTCCATCCATTGGTCACGTCAAAGATGCCGGTCATGAAGTAAATGTTTTTCATCACTTCACTTTGGAGTGACCTTACAACTGGCTGTCGTAAGCATTCTCCCTGCATAGGCTTCAATTATTTTGTTTGGAACGCACTGAGTGCTTTTAAGAAAAACATCAACTTCCTTCTTCCATTCAGCCTATGCTTTTGTAAGTTAGCCCTTCTGTGTTCTGAGTATGTTCATTATTATCATTAACCCACTTTTTGGACCAGACAGACATGAAGTCCAAACATTAAAGCTCCCATGCTAAGTAGCAAGTTATTAACTTGTTATTAGTAACTGTAGCTTTCCTCTAATCAGGTAGGGCCTCTAACTGAGGACTAGGGTTTGGGGAATCAACTGAATATTTGGAGTGTCTCGTAGTCTTTGGAGAAAGTGTTGGCGACTGAACCTGTGTTTTGAAGATGTTTTTTTAGGCATCAGTTCTCCTCGATGGTGGAAAATTCCCTGCCATTTAATCACTTTTATTATATATTTTTGTTCAGAATGTGTACAGAGTTCATTCTCCTCGTTTCACCAGTGTATCAATCTGCACATTCCTCACTGCACTAAACTGCATGTTGCTCCGTTTGTGTCTGGTCTTTTGGGTGTAAGAGTTTCTGTCTGAGTTTGAGGCTGGGTGTGGAATACAAGAAAATTGTTAGAAAAATTGTTTTTTAAGCATTTCAACCACACATAGGAAAACATTTGGGTCATTTTTTATGTGGCTGGAGTGTTTTTTTGAAATAATTTTTAGTCCTGTGTATGTTTTGGGTCCAAACTGCCTTCAAATCAGTATACGTATATATATATATATATACACGCCAGAATTTTTCCCACTGTCAACATTTATGAAGTATACTACAGTTTACATCCTGTATATAAACTATCAGTCAAAGGCAATCACAAGTGTTTGAACATCCTGCATTTTAGCATTTTTGGTTAAACAAGCAATCGGCTCATTTAAAATACTCTAGAATTAAACATATTTTGTCTTACAATTGAGACTAGCACTGTTTATGAGTCTTTTATTGTATATACAGGCTAAACTGGTTTCACCTGCCTTAATATAAAGCGCTCATTTAGAGTCCCATTATCTGAGGCCGTCTAGTAAGTCCATAAAATAGAAATATTTTGGCATTTGGTGAAACACTAGTTTAATATTTTACCTTATTTAATTGCCATTTCTATGGCACTTTTTATAGCAGTGTATATTCATATTCATATGTGCATGATGGCATGTTGATTTTTTTAATACAATGCAATTTTATCCAAAATCCACTTTACTGTCCCTTTCATTGCCTTTGTGTGCCTTAAGACAGCAAACTTCTTGCACTTGGACCCTGCACGGGTTCTATACCCACACATTCGATATCTCTCCTCATGATTCTTTAGCATTGCTGGGAAAACCATGCTGGGTTCAGCTTCACACAACAGCTGAAGGCGAACATGCTCTGCCTCAGCCTAATCCAGGACATCACAGAGCATTGCTGGATATCAGATGAGAAAAAAGAAAACGATTTCTTAGGTGGGCACCGTGTAGTGACAGTTGTGTGCAAAAGATTGCATTTACATGGTTGCTTTGTGAAAAAGGGAAAATGTACCTATATATTACAATTTATCTACATAACAGAATTCTAAGAAGTTAAACATAAAATGTGGGTGTATCAAGAGAAGAACAAAGATGTTTTTGCCCTCTCTGTCTCTAGACCTGATTTGAAAAAGGCAGTGTATGACATCTGGCAGTGTTACATCAGATATGTCAAGAAGGATGGACAAAGATCGGCCAAGAAATATGACAGAGGTTATTAGCGAATATTTATATCACATTCAGACGGGGTTTTGAACTGATATTTTGGTTTTGGTTTTCACGATGAACATTTTAACATGCCCCATTTGTTTGGTATGAATTGAACGTCTTTGTCTTCTTCATTTTGTCTTAAGGGTACGCAAATCTTTGCACTCACTTGTATTTTGCTGCACTCGTCAATTTTAAAATGACCCGTCTTCATAGTGTGATCCTGGAGACTTGCATAAATGACACGGGGTGCCAATAAAATTGACTTGATTCGAAAAAAGTCAGATGTATGTTAGAAAAGAGCACCAGACAGAAAATACGGTTGGGCTGTTCACATATTGAAGCGCTCTCTACAAGACTGGGGTAGACACACACACCCACACACACGAGCACACACACACATACACGTCTTACTATCCTTGTGAGGACCTTCCATTGACATAATTATTACTGTAGCTAATTAATGCTATGCCTAAACCTAAACCTAACCCAAACCTTTAACCTCAGTTAAACTTTTGTTTTTTTAAATAAAAGCTGCAGTTCTTGTAAAAAAGCTGTTTTCCTCGTGGGGACCAGCCGAACGTCGCCTCAAGGTCAAAACTGTCAGATATTCCTATCCATGTGGGGACATTTGTCCCCACATTTGTCCCCACAAAGATATAATAACATGCCCACACACACACACACACACACACACACACAGAAACACACACACATGACTTGTGCTATCACCTCACGCTATAATCTCACCGAAACAGTGAAAGCTGTTCCTTTAGATAATGATTTAAACAAGACACAAACTACACAGTAAACCACACACAAGCTGTAAGAACTGCAATGGGTGGACTGTAATTTCAATTCTCAGGGAGTACGATAGAGGGTCTTCTATACTTTTAGAGAAAAAGATCAAACAGTTCACTATCCGAAGAACCCTTGAGGAACCCTTTTATTTCTAACAGTTTGTGAGCTCATAACAAATAAAACTCTGTTGTTGTTATGAAATTTAAAGCACCCCATTTAACGGCAGAAGTCTTGATATTGAATTCTGTAATGAGAATATCATATTATGAGAATGATTTAATACAAGATGAGGTCTGTTTAACATCTGTCTTGCGTGTTTAACCTCATGTTGCGTTTGGTGCCGCGTCCCAATTCTCCTAGAGGTCAACAGAGGGAGCCACATGCCAAGACACTCAACAGAAATGACCAAACAAACGCTTGCAATCCAGAAGACAATGACTTCAGCAATTCAGTCATTAAAGCTCTTTTCAGTGTCTTTAATACAGATTTATTTTTCATGTGAATTTTCAAATACACTCCTCACATGCGATTACTATAAACTGATATGCACTGGTATCTTCCCTGCATAGGATTCAATTGTGTGTGTGTGTGTGTGTGTGTGTCTTTAAGTGAAATAGCAGGCTCAGACCAACATCACAGTCAGATCCAAAGAAACCTTTGAAGTGGCGTCCATCCCTCTGTCTTTCTTTCATTCTTCGCCAACCACCGCTGAGGTCGAGCTCATTAAAAATCACACACACCCACTTCACTTCACCACAACCACACAAATCTACACACAGATGCATGATGGCATCACCTCAGTCTGTCATCAAGGGAACTCTGTAGTGACTGACTGTGTTGAGTCCAAAATGGTACGAGTAGACACACACACACAAAGACTATACACTATCCACTTAAATTACACATAGACATACTATAGACCAAAAGTAGAAGGACTAGTTTTCTTCTCAAGTCATTAACATTTTTACTAAAAGTTAAAGGGGAAAAAAGCTGAAAAATGATTTTGGCACATGCAAAGTCACATGAAAAGATATGAAGGTTAGGGTTAGAGATTTGTATGAAATTTGTATTTGTACTTTGTATGAAACTGGACAAAATCCAACTTAATCACTTCAACAACTTTTTCATGAGATCAGGTTAGATAATCTGCTGGATCAAGTTCTCAAATGAACACACAAAATTTTTTTTAAAACAGTTTTCTTTTTAAATTATTATTATGTTTGGGTTATGTGTTATGTTCATGTTAATACTGTCAAAAAATGACTGCTCTTTGTAAATATGAAACAAAAAATGGGATTTTAGTTTTTTATTTACAATCCCCCTCTGTGACACACACCTGCTATCAGGAAGATCCCCAACCATGTAAAGGGGTTTTTATGTCTTTTATTTTATTTTTTTTATAATTATTGTTTATATTGCTAATCACTAAGACAATTCTACTATTGTATCACTTTAGAATCAAAAGAGAAGGCCTGAGTCAATGGGACATGCAACATAAACTGAACAGACTCGCATCTTCTCTTTTTTTTATCTGCTTTACTCACTGTGTTGACTAATGGAGGCCACGACACTGGAAATTAACTCACATCACACAGGGTCAGAGGAGGAAATCTCTGCTGCTATTGATCCCTGGCCCTGCAGTGTATGAGCGCTGCGCTTTAATAGCTCTTGGCCCATCGTTGGCTCGGGCTTCTGGCATTAAGCAGCATGGTAAAAGCTTAGACTCTCAGATATTCAGACTGCTTTAACCATTAATAACATACACAGGCTTTAATAATACAGAATAGCTGATCGTTTTCCATCTCTCTCTCACTCTCTCTCTCTCTCTCTCTCTCTCTCGCTCTCTCGCTCTCTCTCTCTCTGATGCCCTATGTCTCATGTCCTGTTTCCTTTTTTTAATCTTTGATTATTTCTGTGTCTATGTTTTTAAATTAGAAAACATTATGTAAGAATTTTTTTATATATATTTGATAAAATATATAAAACTCCAAGACGTATGAAATCAACCTGATCTCATGAAAAACTACCTTAACCTGATGTCATGAACCTTAACCTTTATAACTTTTCCCATTTTTCTGATCTCAGAAAGAATTTGTAAGGAATTTGAATGTGTTTGTATTTTGTTCAATTTTACACGAATTTGGTCGTAAGTAAAGGTGCGAACGCTAAACCCTCCCCTATCCTTAACCTTAACCTTTTTCTCTTTTCATACAAATAGCGTCCTGTGAATTGTTACGAATTGTCAAGCATAAGACCACATTTAACACAGATTTTCTCCTTTGTTTATTCTTTCTTAGACTAATTTTAGTTTTTTCACGACAGCTGTGATTCCATACTCCTGTATAAAGTTAATCTATAGGCACAGGCCTCTTGAAATGCACATTATAGATGCAAGTTTTCCTAAACAGCTTAAAGTGTTGACTTTTTTCTAGTTCTGTTCCGTTTAAGCTTTAATTAATACGCTGATGACCCAACCGTCCTCTGGCTCATCAGTGACGGCGACTCTCTGCTTACCAAAAACCCACACACGACTTTTACTGCATGGTGTGATCATAATTTCCTTCAACTCAGTGTTTCAAAAGCTGCTCATCAGCCAACCCACAGCGTACATCTGTACAACCCAACCATGGCCTCTTCTTTTATCGTAGTATCATTGAGCCAGTTTTTTATATGGAACTATATGTTTGTTCAATATGGTTACCGCCTCAAGCTGGAACAAACTCCTAAACATTTAACTTACAGCTCCTAAAATACATTAATTAATTAATTCATTCATTCATCTTCAGTAAGGGCTTTATCCTGGTCAGGGTCATGGTGGATAACGGGAACACTGGGAGCAAAACAGAAATACACCTTGAATATGGTGCCAGCCAATCACAGGGCATCACTCACACACTCACACACACCAATTTCGAGCATGTTTTTGGGAGGTTGGAGGAAACCAGAGTACCTGGAGGACATGCGAGACTCCACACGGAGCTCAGGATTGAACCCTGGACCCTGGAACACCAAGACTACCTGCTGTGCCACCGTGCTGCCCCCTAAAATATGTTATCTAACCTTGTTTTTGCAGCCATAACAAGGAAACCATGCATTACTGTGAATGCCCCAGAAAATACAAAATACACACTGTTGGTTTAATTTCCTCCCTTCTGGTTACAGATTTAGGACTCTTAAATACAAGGGGGCTTTCTTTGGCGAAGGCTTTGTCCCCTCTGGTTATACCCGGTCTAAATAACTCCCCGCCCTGTAAAAACATTCTGTGGTATGCTGAAAAGGATTATATGTACATGCAGTACAGAAAGGTGAATAGTTTGAGTGCATTAGTTATCAAAAACAAACTTTTGTTAAATTATATGTGTTGAACAAGACTCCATCTTTCTTCACTAAGAAGATAACTCATAGAGGATCGTAGTAATTGAGTCAATTGGCACGGTCCACTCTGAAGTGATAAAGGTCAATGCAGGCCACTTGGAAGGGTCGTCCAAACTGAAGTGATGAAAAGCATTTACTTCAATAGGGCCCTGCTAAACGGACATGAAGAGGACAACTGATGGACATTTTGCTCCCGAGAGTCTTTGTGCTGTTGTTAAAATGCTGCATTTGTATTTGTATGTTCATGTTTACATAAGTGACAGTGATAATACGACAGTCGAACACCGTCTTCAGCTTCGAAAAAATTATGTTAAAGTGTGTTCCCAATGGCCGTTACTTTCCCTACAGAGGGGGACCCCTTCAGAGTTCTCACTGTGGAGGGCGTAGACTTTCGAGGGAGTAGGGCGTAGTCATGATCACTTCAGAATGGATCGCAGCCAATGACTGGTGTTGGTCCATCCATCCATCCCTATGTATCTACCCTCTAACACATATTCATCCTACCTCAATAAGACGCACTCACCTAATTCAACAAACTTAATAAAACTAGCAATAGAAGTGGCCCACTTTAAATAGCAACTCTTTTGAAGTTATATTTCTGCTTGGTGGAAAAAGTAAGTTAGCTGCATTAAAAGTAGTTAAATGACCACATGCTGGACGGAAAAAGTCTTCGGCAATGCTGAAGACATTTGTCTAAACCTCCAGGACCAGATCCCGGGCCAGAAGTCCAGGGTCACACCGCAGGTCTGGCGATGGTTAGAAATCTGAGAAAGGCAGATATACCAGGCAGGACTTGTGTTGTTCTTGCTGGTCTGGTTCTTCATGCTGGAATGTTACGTTTTTTAATCCGAGTTTATTTGTTGGGAGATGCAGCCGTAACTAACAGAAATAAGAGAAAGATGCACCGCACTGATTTGCGAAACCCTTCACCGCAAAACCCACAAACAAATCCAAATATATCATGTAAAATGTGAATCTTATACTGACAGAAGTGCTCACACACGTCTCACACACAGACGTGCACAAAACAGGACTAGCCATGCAAAAAGTGTCATGATTAGAGTGCATGATGGAGAGAGAGTGTGTTAGTGTTTTAATTTGTGCCACTTCCTTTGCTTGTTCCATCTCTAAACGATTTCCCCTGAAGAAGAAACTGCTGAGTTTTCCATTTCCTTTTGGCCATTCTTTGCGGTTAATGTGTGAGTGTGTGTGGTCTGGCCGAAGGAGGTGAGAGAGGGAGGGTGTGTACCTTTTCTGTCCTCTGCTTTGTGTCTCAGAACAACCTTGTGGTTGCCGTTTCTATGTGTGACTATAGCGTGTGCTGGAGCCATAGGTTTCTGAGCATGTATGACTTTTTGAAAGTGAGTCATATGTTATCTTAATGTGCGTGTGTGTGTGTGTGTGTGTGTGAGTGTGTATGTGGAAAAGTCTATCCTTCTCTCCATTTTTTTCCACAGACAGTAAATGAGAGGAGAGAAGTTCGCCATGGGTTACCGTTAAACATCGGCCCGTCGTCTGTTCCCAGGCCAGGCACATGGATCCAGTTACGCGCCACCAGCTGTGTGTGTGTGTGTGTTGGGAAGTCACTTCAGGTCTCTGTTAGAGCTTTCAGTAGCATTAATGCCTTTGCTGTACTGGTGGGCACTGGTAAAGGAAAAGCATTTGACAGATGCCAGTCCACTGCTGTTAGTTTCTAGAAATAGCTAATCCAATTAAACGTCACTAATCTAATGTTCATGCAGAGATAATAAGGCCTAGCTCATTAAAAACAAAATTCTACTGCACAGGAGACTTTTCACTAGCTTAAAATTTTCTTTAAATCAACTTCTCTCTGCATTTTTTTCCACAAAAAAAGAACAATAGACCAAAAACAACATGCTGTGAGAAACAACTATATTGAAGACATAAGCACAGCTAGATTTTGGCCATCTCTCATTCATCACAAACCCATTGTTAATTAATAACAGACATTATGCCCTGCAGCTTTGGTTCCTCATATACTATGTGTAGTGATAGAGCTCTTTATTGAACATGCACTTACACCAGTCTTAACAAAGACTAACTCAACCCCAACCCCACTATTTTAACCAATGCCCACAATGAGGGAAGGTTAAAAAACGTTTCTTCCCCAAAGGCTGCCAGGAAAGCAACGCCTCCACTCTGACATGCCACTACTTTGCTTTCACTCAAGGGGTCAGCCTTCATCTAGTCTCGCAATCCAGACTTCTAGCATTTGCTAGAAAGTCTGGTACTTTTTGTCGCTAAACGTGACCAAAAACCACCAACTTTAACAGAAAGAGGCCATTTGACTGAAGTTGCAAACAACCAACCACAGCCTTTTTCCCATAACTTGTCGGCAAACACGTGAGAATATCTCATTTCCTCATCACTGACTGTTTCAAAACTCTTTAATAACTTTTTAAAAAACAGGACTCCGTGAACTTTCTTTCAATCCAGTGACTATATCTTGCTCCGAAAAGCACATTTTGTCAGTATTCAAACGTTTGTTTTCCTGTTGGATACTTGTGCATACATGTTAGTGAGGCTAGGACCCACCAGTGCCCAGTCAGTTGGTGGGGCATTGTAAAGCCCAAATGGCATGATTCTTAATTGGCAGGGAGAAGGCAATCTTTGGCTTAGCCTCTGGCACCAGGTTCACCAGCCAATAACCACTGTGCATGTCTAATGATCTAAACCAAATGGAGCCAACAATATGGTCAAATGCGTTTTCAGTCTTAGGCAGAGAGTACAATCCTTTGCAAGGACCACCACGGCCGACCAGGGGGCCCCGCTGTTCCCGCAGACACCATCTCCTGTAAATTCTACTCAGCAGCTTCCCTCTTGGTAAAGGGAAGATGGTCGGGGTCTCTTGAAGCAAAGGCATTGACAAACTCTTGTAGTCAGCTACATATAGGATCAGTGAGCTGCTGATGCTGCCTCTGTTTGAGCCCCTCCCTGCTCCACTTGGTCAGTTGTTTGATGGCTTGGCAGGTTTCTAGCGATGAGGTGAAACAGCCTTAGACCCTACTTATTTGAGGCTGATGTCTGCTAGTTGATCCACCATTGCTATTTTAGATATTTCAATTCCATAACCATTGCTGCAAACATTCCCTTTTCCTTATGCCTATTTCCCTCTTTCCTGGTTTAATCTGGTATGAGTTTTACTCCTAAAAAGCAAAATATGGTAGTGGAACAGGGCACCCTTAAAGTGCTCATAAGGCAGTTTCAAGTAGTGGCCATGTGACCGTCTTTGATATGTTGTTTTTATTCTTATGTAGATCTATTCTGATCCATTGTCTGGGATATGGTAACTACTTAAATTGGAGCTGATTGACTGTTTGACCTTCCTCACATGGTTTGTATTGTACCACCAGCTTTTCTGCTGCTGTTTTCCTGTTCTGAAAAGATCCTGCTTTTTTTCAGGGAAGACAACAATATTTTTCTTCTTTTTTTTGGAGAATTGAAAATGTCATGGAATCGACAGGACGGTGGGGTGTCACACAATGTGTAGGTTAATGCTGAAGTTAATGACACCGTGTTTGCAGTAGTAATAGCATGATCATATCAAATGTGGCTCAAAGAAATTGGTAAATTGGTAATAAAAAGCTCAGGCCTTGTTCTGTTTAGGGCCATTTAGAGTGAAGCCGCAGAGATTCAGGCTTTTTAAGTTAAGGCCCTCCCCTGCTATGGTTTTCATTTACATCCAAAATCATAGTGAGCGTTACTCAGCAGCAGTTTCGATAATAAGGTCTGATATGAAACAAGCGGTATTGCAGAACTGTGGGGGTTCGAGATGTCTTTCATATGAGTTAACCTTCACCTCAGTGGAGTAATTGACATTTCATTCAAAGATGCTGGCACATTTTGATTCTGTTGATTCTGTAACAACCCCCCACCACCACCACCATTATGCCCATTATGTGAATATTTGTGTTTTCCATCTCTTCCATCACCCCCTAACCAAAC
>JAOUQW010000038.1:2685749-2725182 GCA_028565825.1 Olivaichthys viedmensis | reverse complement strand
TTTTTCTGGTCCATATTAGGTTTTGAAGTCTTGTATACAGCCACAATAGTCGTCTAGTTCTTAAAAAGGCATATTAAAAACTTTTACTCTGGTCGAAATCTAGACGTCCCATAGGGCGCAATATATTTACATTCATTCACTTGGTAGACACTTTTACCCAAAATAAGGCAATATCCAATCCAAGCCTATAGTTGAGCTGTTTGGGGATAAAGGACTTGCTCAAGAGCCCTACAATGGCTTTCTGGCAGTCCTGGGATTTGAACTCACAAGTTACAAGCACGGAACCTTAACAGAGTTACCAGTGCCCCTATGATATAACTAAATAAAAAGTACAAGCAGGGGTGTAATTGGGGAGGAGCTCAGGGGAGCTAAGCTCCCCCACCTTAGGCTCTGATGGAAATGGAAATCATAGCATAATAGTGAAAATAATCTATTTACACTGCTTTAAAGAGAAATGCTTTCATATTTAAAATGATGAATTATATTCCTTTAGTTAAAGCAATTGTAAAATGCAGTGTATTATTATCAATACAATTGATCATTAAAGGGAAATGGGTTCATTTTACTATAGGCCTTACTGTATCATGCATCTTTCCCAGAAAAGAATGAGATAGATATTTTGATATAATTTTGATGCCAAAACGGACAAACAAGGAAAACCACCCAATTGTCTGACCACCCAATTGTAGTTAGTTAAATTAAGCCATTGGGACAGAAACAGATATATTTAAAAACAACAACAACAACAACAACAACAACAACAACAATAAAACATGTTTTAATCACAATTCCATGATATCAGTATTGAGAACTCAATATAATGCATAATTTGAACGGTGATGTTGTCACCCGTGAAAGAAGTAGGGCTCCCCCACCTCCTAAATCCCAATTTAACCCCTGAGTACAAGTACTGATTTTAAAAGAACCACTCAAGTAAATAGTAAAAAAAATATATATATATATATATATTTACAAAATAACAAACTGAACCTTACTGTACAGCTGTTACAATCTACCTCTCGTTTTGAAATCGAGGCTGAGAACAAATCAAAGGATCAGGGACCGTTATATCCCCCTTCCCATGTCTGTAGGAACTCCAGTCTCAGAAACCTGGCCTGCAGGGAACTGAGTGGGTGTGGAAGGGGCTTATACAACCTCTCCCCCCCATCCTCAATCAAATAATGATCCATGACCCCCAAAGTAACTATCTCAAGCTCTGTCTGTGTGTTTGTCCTAATTTCCCAAAAATTGCAGGAAACACCATCTATTCTCGTTGGACCGAATGTTTTTTTCCTTCATGTGAGAAATAGATGTTGTGTATTGATTCTCATGCAACTGCATGGGAACTGCAGCTCTTTTGCTTTTTAAGGGTTGTTCTTCCTACGGGCGACCTTACATAGCGCACTACACGCTCAGCTCAAACAACGACTTGCGAAACAACACCATATTATAAGATTTGGCTATCAGTTTATAATATTTTATACTGTATATGTACATGAAGCCATACTGAACCAGTCTCTTATTAAAGTTAAGGCATTATGTAATTGTTTTGTACTTACTGAGTTGCGTGTATTTGCTTTGACTGTCTGTTATTAATTTTACTATTAATTGGAGGGGCATCACAGCTATTGACTAGTACACGCAGTGCACCTGTAAACATATTCCCAAAAAATGCAGACGAAAAATTGTCCTAATTGTACCTCATTTAAACTCACGTACTTTATTTCAAACTCACATCAGCTTGTATTGTCTAGCATTACTCATTAGCAAAGTTAGTTAGAAGATTTTCTCCGCAGACATTAGCAAGCTAGATTAGACTAAGGTAGAATCCGAAATGGCTCCCTACTCCCTATATATTGCACTATATGTGGTTTGAAATAATTTACACCCTTTATAGAGCACTATATATCTAATAGGGGGTTGGAAATCTCGTTTGTCTCAGCAG
This sequence comes from Olivaichthys viedmensis, assembly GCA_028565825.1. NCBI lineage: Eukaryota > Metazoa > Chordata > Actinopteri > Siluriformes > Diplomystidae > Olivaichthys > Olivaichthys viedmensis. Next base: position 2,723,237 of record JAOUQW010000038.1, on the reverse strand, counting down.
AATCACCTCTGATGAGAAACTACCTTAACTGGCTGGTACAGCAAGACCCTCGTTTCTTCCTCTCTGAAAATCGGGCAGCGTTTTATATCACACAGGCTCTTTCCCCCCAAACTTTGTTTACCTTCTTTACCCCCTTCTTTCCCCCCCTCCCTCTTATCCCTCCTTATTTATGATGCTCTCTCCTCCCCTCTGGAGACATGAGAGGGGTTGCCTTATCACTCTCGGGGTCCCCATGGTTAAAACTTCACGGAAACTGTGTGGGAACCGTGATGTTGGCCGAGGTCCTCCTTTCCCAGAATTCTCCTCTCCGGTCCGCTTAGGCAACCCTCCCGAACCAAACCGGTTCTAACTCGCTGCGTCTTCTCACGAGTGCTGGGAAGAGCGAGGCCTAATGGCTTTCGTATGGACGCAGGTAGCGGCGACCCAGGAAGTGGTTTCAGTGTTCCATGAGAAACCAGAGAAACTTTTTTTTCACCAATGCTTGTTCTTTTCTTTTTTCTTTTTTCTTTTTTTTTTTCCAAAATACAACTGTTTTTATTTTCTTTCGCTTCCTTTTGTGCCCAGCTGGTTTGGTTTATGTTTTTATTTGCCTGCATGACTACATGTGAAGATCGCATACAGATATATGGCATATTAAAGATTATGACACAAGGGCTGATTGACTAAGTGTAAACACACTAATATGGTTTTATAATGTGTTTTGGTGTGTGAATAATCACTGGCCTATAATTGAGGGTGTATCAGTAATGATTGGCCTGTAATTAAAGACCGAACACGTCCACAAGAGTGCCATGTGTGTCACTTCTTGATCTTGTTACCACTCAGTGTTACAGCTCCCATGGGAGAGAAAAAGAGTGTGTGTTTCCCATAGCTTTCATCATACAAAGACAATGGAACAGATGAGATTGTGTTTGTGTGTGTGTGTGTGTGTCTCTGACAAAGGAGATGATGAGTGGTGATGCTTATGACACAAACAGAGTCAGATCAGACAGTCTCTGTATGTGTGTGTCAGATGAATGAGCATGTCTATGAAATCTGGGCCCTCATGCAGCCTCCAAGTCTCTGTGTGTGTGTGTGTGTGTGTGTGTGGTGTGTGTGTGTGTGAGTGTGACATGAAATGAGTAATTCTCCAGAGTTCCTCTAATTAAAAACTTGCCGTTTCTGCCCTTATTGACTCTGTGGGAGAGCTGCAGACAAAGATTGTGTTGAAACACAAGGAAAAAGTCACAGTACAGACAGATGAGTGGAGATTCTGAGTCACATTCAGTCAGCGAGGTGGGTTTCATTTCAGCCTTAGGGGGGACGCACATCATCATATGATGAAAGTTTTATACTAAATACGAACAATAAGGTTTTTTTTTTTTCCTTTGGACATGTTACACTTATAATGAACGAGTAATTCAATATGCAAAATATTCTTACTTTGAACACTACAAATTATTATCATTACAGTTTAGACGTTGCACTTTCACTCCTCCTCTTACCAGATCTACTTGCAGATAATGTGACATCATGGTCGTGCTGTAATGAACTCCATTACCTTTCATATAAAACCACTCACCAACCTCAGCAATGGAAATGTATGTATTATTCTATCCACTTCAAAGTTATAAAGCCTTTTAATACAGTATTATAGCTCTTTTCCATTGGACAGTGCACTACCGAACAATACAGCTACCAATCCGAATCCAGAACCTTCTGTACCCGTGTCCGTTTCCCGTCATACAACGGTACCGTCAAAGTAGGAGGAGTTCTCTGGAGGTCATGGTGTGAAGACAAGTGATGGACAAGAGCAGTAAGACACAAAACTCAAAATTGGCAAATTGATCTTCTTTGACATGAAATGAAAAAAAGGAAAATAATTGATTTTAAACACCGATGACGCTGTTGCTTGTCCACCTCACAAGGCTCCTATTGAGTTCGGGACACAGTGAGTTTGTTGTAATGGTAGTGAGCAACCCAAATGAAACGAAGGGTTAACTACGCGAGGTAGCGTGCACTAATTAGAGGTTTACCTTATTCATTGCCGTCTTTAACAGATGCGAAAATGATTGTTTGTTTCCTGATTGATTTCCCTACGTTATGGTTTTAGCCTCCGCAGGTATGAGCTTATAAATCAGACATGGCCTACTAAAGCGTTTCAGTCATTCACTTCCACAGAACACTGGAGTCATTATTCTGAGGTAAACATGCTGACTACTGAAACCTCAGCACGTATGCATGATTCATTAACTGGAATATTTCTGCCCCCTATAGTAACTTGGTAAATTACCCGCAATTTTTAAGTAATGGAGCAAAACACATTATTCATTTTAAAATGTTACTAAACTTGTTTGTGGTTTGCTGTTTCATAGTTACCGGGTTAATGAGAAACCTTATTGTAAAGTGTTACCCAGAATACAAGAAAGTTGTGGACAACAACAGCCGATCAACAGCAACCAATCAACAGCAACCAAGTAGTACTGATAAACGCTACACTTTATTTGCTCAACATAAACAATAATCTATCAATAGAAAATTATGCATCTACTTCCTGTCTGTTGGTCGAAAACAAGACAAGCGACTCGAGGAAGTTACTAGCTGCTAACAAGAATACATTTTTAATGACACAAAATCGTTTGTCATGCAGCTTCTTTCGATTAGCTACAGAAGTATTGGCTCCCTTCATAAAAAGGAGCAACATTTTATGCATGAATAGAATAACACATGCAATGAGTGATATTTTGTGCTTAAACATATGGGGATGCTGTATTGCTTTATTTGAACAATATATTTTTTTATCAAACATAAGTTTTCTTAAGTAGTGCAATTTCTTTTCTGCAAAAACACTGCTTTCAAAATTATCGGCAGCCTCACAACTTAGGCCGGGTTTATACTTGGTGCGTGACTGCGTATACGCGTGCGGACGCCGCAGCTACTAGAGCGTCATTGTTCACATACTCGCTTCAATAATGTAGTATACCTGGAAGATTTGAAAAACTCTGTCCACTAGGGCGCAGGTTCAGAACTGAGACATTGCCAGAACCAGAATATCTTCTTCGACCACTTCCTGATTTTGCACAACGAGTTTAACGCTGGTATTGCACCACACTTATGCGTTGCGCAGATTTTTTGGGACGTGCACAATCGACATGTTGAAAGAACGCAGGATACGTATTGCGGCCATCTTGCGTACACGTATACGTAGTTAACAGCAAGTACGACCCTGACCTAATGTGCACATACTGTGAAAATGCACACATTGTAATTACAATACTTATACTGACCTGCCAGCACTGTTCACTCTGTAGATTCTGTACATAATGTATTTTGAAATTAAATCACTAGATAATCTAATCGTTAATACTTGCACGATTCATTTATTACTTGTACTCATCTTTTATTTAACTTTGTTCTTGTTTTATCCTTCTTTTCATTGATTAATGGATTTGTTTGTGTGTTTATTTGTTAGTTTGCATGTGTCAGTTACTCCTGGTATCTCATTATCATTCACTTTCCCATGTTTAACACTCTGTCCATCTTCATCTGCCTGTCAGAAAGGGTGTGGAGTACTAAAGACCTGTAAAAGATATAAGTAACCTTTGTTTGCTAACACTGCCAATGTGTGAAACATTTCAGATGTGAACTAACGGTTTCTCAGTTGGTAAGTGTGAAAATGTGTTGTGTGTTTCGCTTTTGCACACAATACACACCCTGCATAGCTGAGTGTGAGTTACTGAGAAGGAGTGACACATCCACACACCTACATCTGTCTTCTTTTTGCTTTAGCTGATTAAATGCAGGGCTTTTGTCCTCTGCGTGAGTCTTGTGCAGAGGACAAAATATTTGCCCCGTAGCATATCCAACAGCGAAAGATATGAATTAAAAAAACAGACAAATAGGAAAAAAGGAACTTGGCAAAAAAAAAAAAAGAGAGCGTAATGAAAGGAAATTAAGGGAAAAATATATTCAGTTCTATTTTTTTTTTTTATCAAGGCTCTGATGTTAAAATGTGTTTTAGTGGAAAGGGACCTTACTATTACAATATTTAATTCTTATGAACACATTGTTTGTAGCGTTGGCCTTGTGGTATGCATTTCATTGTCTTTTTTATCTTGTTTGGTTTGTGTATACTAATGTTTGTGTAGTGTGCAAGGATTGAAAAATAAACGATGCAAAATTTTAACCTCCTTATTATCGGCATGGACTCACTTTAATAAAAAGATGTAAGAATTCATACAATCACTTGATATGGAAAGTGACAACCCAGTGAGCGCTGACTGACCAGAGATGTCAATGGACGTCCATTACAGGATCAGTCTGGCCTGACTTAATTTGGCCCATAAAAAGACATTTTTCATCATGTCATTGGTCTTCTTTTGATTGGCCCCCAAATATACGTCTAAATGTTAGACAGCTTGTATATGACCACAGTAATGGACTTTTTTATGTCCTTAAAAAGACATTTTTAAAAACTTTCGCTGTGGCCGAAATCTTGATGTGGGCAAAGGCGTCTTTTTCGTGTCTTTTAAACGTCTTTGTGCTCAGTGGGAAATGGTTACAGTTAGGATGAGGGTAGAGTTAATGGTCATGGCTTTTTTTTTTTTTTTTAAGGATTCTGAATATAAAGGTGACAGGATGTAAATGCTCTATAGAGCTTGGGAATGTGACGTCACATCGCAGTGATCCACCATACTTTTAGGATATGAACAGCAATTCGATCATCCGAAAAGATGCTAAAGTAATTAAATCACATTTGCACCTCCTATAAACTGCTTGTTAGTATCACCCTATTCGGTTTTTCCCATATATATTTTTGTTGGGTGTGTCAAGTACAGCGCAAAAAAGACAAAAAATCCAAGTACAAGCAAAACATGTCTTTTTTTTTTAATTAAAATGCATCAAAAACTACATTGTTTGCACACAATGAAGGTAGACTATAGCAGAGCATGGTACAGAGTCAAAATTACAATATACAGTGAATGAAAAACACTATTTGTTCTTTAGGAAGGAACCACTGAGCTCTTGGTGTTACACTCAATACACATAAATCTGTGCAACTGTGCAACTGTGCAAGGAAAGCACTTTATCCATTTGTAAGGCTCGATGTTAACTTCAGATGTTCATCCGTGCTGTCCTATTTTCTTTTGGCTCTTTGGGCATGCACTGCAACAGACCAGCCACGAAAACTACAAAATGTCTTAATGTAATAAACATATACATTTGGTCATGTCCCTAAGCCGTTAACGTTTTTTGTTCTTTACCAAGAGATTTGAAGATGGATGTCCACTTTAAAGTTTAAGCTTCTAGGTTTGAAGACCGTGCGATTGTGCTTTGATTTTCCAGTACGTCAAATACATTAATGTCATGAAGCGTTATAAGGCAGAGTGTGTCATAGTTGTTTCCTGAGTCAAATTGACTGGATTGTCACCAGATTGTCGAGATTTGTGGATTGTCATTAGCTCAGATCACAGGCCAGAATTTGAAAAACTGGCGTCGTCTCAATACTTATAATCACAGAGAGAAAGGAATAATGGGAATCCATATATCAGTCCTGGATGCTGCTTGTCTTCTAAATAACAAATCTGATCTTATTTGGTGACCTTTCTACATTTTTTTTTAAATCTTGTGGAACCAGAGCGTGATTTACTCATGTTCAAGAAAGCAATAGAAAACTTTTTCCTTTAACCAGTGGCACGCCGGTGTGTAGGAGCTTCTCACATACACACTCACTTGCTCAGTGTCCGCCACGGCCTCTGGCTCAGGACGTTAATTATGTACAAACGACAAAAGAAAAAGAGACGAACCGTCTACACAAAGGCTTCAAAGTGGCTTTGGACCGGGGTGAACAAAGAAGGCGGCATTAGGGAGAACTAGTGCCCTAAAGAATGGCTGGCGGTCGCTGAAAGGCGATCTCACTCCCACACTCCTCGGCTCGCTCTCGTTCTCCCTTCAGGTACGGAGAGCAGGTGTGGCGGAGTGTGAGCGGCTGGGAAAGGCCCCTGGCTGCTGAGCTATTGTGCACAGCACATACACACCTGAAAGGAAGGGAGGGAGAGATTTCTGGCCACTTTAGCTCCAATATGCGCACTTGTGCATGGTTTTGTCATTTAAATAATGGGAGACGATCCGTTTCATACGTAGTTATCATCTACCGTTTCAGCCGTCTCATTGATGTGAGGAACGGTGGATAATGAACGCGCTTAAAGCTACCTGTGTTCTTCATTCTTTAAAAGACTGGAATGACATCATAAAATGTAACACTTTGGGCAACAAAAGGAAAGTGAGCCTCCGTGCCCTGAAGTCTATTCGATTATGAGTTATTATGATCAAATCTGACCTCATTGGACTCGCATCCTGTTATTGTGGATAGGGTTCCTCATAATTTTGTTATATGGATATGCATATGGGTGACAGCTATTCCATGGCTGATAATGACATTATTATTCTTTTTTTTTTAAATAAATGTTTTAGTGCATTGGAGCTACATTGAATAAAACAGACATTACATGTAAAATTTGTAACCGTTTCATAATTTAGAAGTAATATATTACAGTAGCACGACTTAGCAATCTTATATTAAATCATAGAAATGAAAAAAATTAATAAAAAAAAAAACACAAAAGAAAAGCAAAAGAAGAAACGATAAATGCTTTTCGACCCGGAAACATTGAAAGAATAGTCATATAGATCTGGCTCAAATAAATTAAGAAAAACCCAAACTATATTATTTAGTTTAGACGAATGTGATGGCCTGACAAAAAAAAAAAAACCTCACAATATCAAAAAATAATCACTGTAAAAAGAAAACTGTTCGTACACATAAATCTCAGCATGTTCAAAAGGCCATTCATTGTTCTTGATTGTGGGTGAGAAAGAGAAATCAAAGAAATCAGCATCTTTGGTTTTAACTGTGGTTGAAAACAATCAGCAATTTCATTCATCATTTTTGTACCAAAAACTTATTTGCATGTTGAATATCAATGCCGTACCGCTGGAAGGCCAAAAGCTGAGTGTAGCTTGTGAATCAACACAGACATAAATATAAAAAATTAAATCAATCACTTTGGCCCAATACAGCATGTCCTCAGGCTTTCTTTAATCACCAGACCTCGACCTGATCAGCTGGTTCAAAGGTCATGGGTCATTCTTTGAACTTCCTGAAGTGTAATTTTTTGCATGGCCAGTGACCTCCTGCTATAATCATCCAGCTGCTCTTGTTACAGGATAAAACAAAAGATTTTGGCAGTCTTTCAGAGTCTGTGCTTTTTTTTCTTCTTTCAGATAAGCTTTTTCTCATCGTTCTCTGTCCGCTCACTTCTGCCAGTTCAGTCATATAACACACAGAGCCTCGTGAAATACATCGTACAATATTTAAACCACTGAACGCTACTGTCTCTGAGAAAAATGAACGCAACTTAAAAAGGAGGGCATCAAACTTGACCAAAACATGCAACTCTTAATTGCGAAGCCCACAAGCTTCGTTGTTCTCTTTCCTGTCTGTGTCTCTTTCCCGCTCAGTAAGGCCTCCAGACGGACTCGTCCATTCGTCCCGATGTGCTCATGGCACTCGGCGAGTTGCTGTGGCTGCCGTCAGCCTCCACGCCGTCGCTGCCGGCGATCAGGCCGCTGGCTCCGCCTCCTGCGCCAGAGGCTCCGCCCGCCGCTGTGCAGGAAGTCAGCATGCGGGTTGGCGAACGCTCCCCGACCGAGCCACCGGTGCCGCCTGCAGGAACCATGGAGAACTGATAGGAGCCTGAGCCGGTGCCGTAGTACAGGTGGTAGGGGGACGAGTTGGTTTGGAAGTGCGAGCTCTGATTCTGGTTTCCCGGGTACGGTGGTGGCAGGTAGGTTGTGTAACGGGTGGATGTGGGAACGCCGGTCACGCTGAGGCCCCCGATGCCTGCGCTGGATGGGTTGGTAGAGTAGGTGAAGGGCCCGGGGTAGTGCATGTGCGGGTCGGAGAAACGCGGCGCTGTGAGAGGAGACAGGGACGGGAACGTGGTGCGCTGCTGGAACAGGTCGGTACCTGAGAGAACGAGAGACAGAGACATTTCTGGTCAAACAGGATCACAACAAAGATACATCTTTAGAGAATCATTTATCCAAAAATAATGCAATTTTCAAACAAGATTACATCATTCGTCAGTAAAAAAAGATTTATTTTTATTGACTAAAAACAATAGGGGAACGATAGTGTGTAACATATTGACCGTCCACATTTTTAGCAGCCTTAATTCCAGAAGTTTCTTCCATTCATTATCTCCATAGACAAAAGAAAGTAAAAAAAAGAGTGTAATGCGGTGAACCACACCAACCAGCTAAGTAATGCATCATGACCTTCTAACCAACAAGGCAAAGGTACAAATCCGTGTACTTATGTAAATGAGCTACTAATCCAATAAAACATTGCTGAAGTTATGTCATCTAATCACTTTCCTTCCACTTTCAAACTTTGTGGTCACATTTTTCTCCAACATGAGTGTTTTTGTCTATGTGTTAGTGTTTTTGTAATGACTGTATATTTTATAGTTTTGTATATATGTATAGTGTTTTATAATATATCATTTTGTTGCTCTGTAGTTCATGCTCAATAGTTTTATCCTTTTTAATTCACTATCAAATTTGCTAGTTATTAAGCTAGGCGCCTGGCAGGCCACAGTGTCGTGTCGCAGAGATACTTCCAGAACCGAGGCCAATGAAAAAAAAAAGTTCAGTCCCTGTTCAGCTTCCATGGTTACAGCGACGTCTTTGATTGGTGGCTTTCGATTTAGGATTATGAGTAGTTTAATACCTTACGTAATAATTCACCATAAAAAAAAAAAACAAAGTTAAAATGAGACTAAAGGCACTTTTACTTTAAGAACAGCACGGTATAGCTTCATTGAGTCAATATTGGGTGTTCGTTGTTAATTAACGCTGTTAGGGGTGTACACGTGATACTGTTTATATGAAATATATGACACCACAACCATTTTAAAAAATCTAAGCAAGTGGCGTTGAACGGCATATTCCGTTCGATTTCATATGTGGTTTTCATATGGAGCTAAAACAAATCTGATGTCAGTTTTACATAAGGCATTCTTGAATAATAAGTATCAACTGGGTAAGACCAATCGTTTTTGAAATATTATTAAATATAATGGGCTTTGTTATTAGTTTTTGATAGATGGTGGAATAAAAATAGTTCTTGGCAGTGGAGTCAGACTTTTTGAAGCCTACAGTAGATTGCTGAAAATGATGCCCAGATCTCAGAACACATGAAGTTGGCCATTAAAAAGAAGAAAAAATGAGAGTTTAAAGTATTAAACTGTTCCTGACATGAGGGGGGGGCACGTATATGACATGCTGCCACATGGGGAAAACTGCACAGAGACACCCTGCTAATGACCAATGAGTAAAATGACCAATAAATTAAAATAGCTTCAACAAAAAGGTTAAGATTCGCGAGCCCTGCTGAAAAATCCAGCATGGTCTGACCAGCTACCAGCCGCCAAAACACAGGCCGAGCTGGTCAAACTGGTAGATGGAAACAGTTTGTGAATTACCGCTACTTTGTAGACACATCGTTTCAAGAAAATAACACAACAGCAAGGCAATTAGAAAATCTCAAACATTTACTGATCAGTTTAGTCAAGTTATAAGGAAGCTGAAAAATTCATTCCTAGATGGCTAAAGCTTGTCTACCAGTTTGACCAGCGCGGCCTGTGTTTTGGCGGCTGGTAGCTGGTCAGACCAAGCTGGATCTTTCAGCAGGGAGTGCAAGCCACTAACTGGCCGGATCTACAACATGTTTTTTGTCTGTTTTGCTGTCCCATGATTCATCAATTAAATTCCATGACCGGCTGCAGGAATTCAATACAGAAAGTGAGGAAGAGCTCTAGCTAATGCTGGAGAGGTAACGCTAATGCTAGCTAGTTAGCTGGCTAACGTTAGCGCAGTGCTGAGTTTAGGTAGCTGGCTAGCTGAACTATTGTTTCGAAACTATTCTTTTGAGCAATTAAAACCTTTAGTTTATGCTAAGCAGTACGTCGAACCAAATAAAAGGAGAAAAGATGAAAAAGAAAGGCTCGTGGTGACGTCGCATGATCTGGTTTGCGATTGGCTGATCCAATTTGACACTTGGCACATTTGGCTAGCTTAGCTAATGTTTGTAAACCATAATACTATGGGATTAAAACCAGCGTTTTATGCTAAGCAGTACGTCGAGACGAAGAAAAAAGGCTAGTGACGTGTGATGTCATGTCCTGTCGGAAAGAGTTCTGACACAGGTACAGGTGTGATGTGAAATTCGGTGCACCTGCATGTTATAAACACACGCACACCTGGCTGTGGCCTGCCAGGCACGCTCGCTAGGTTGCTCTGTTTTTGCGACCTGATTTCTTGTTTTTCTGTTTATCTATTGAAATGTTTTTGAACTGCTGAGTGCCCATTACAGCAGCAGTGCATGCTGGGATGGCGGAGCACTTTTCGCTAGCGAGCAGGCTTTGGCATGCCAGCAGCCCGAGGGGGGGCGGATGCCGGGCTTTGCGTGCCACCGCCTCATTGAAACGTCCCCCCCCCTCCTCCTCTTTCTCCTCCGTCTGGAGAAGTGTGGAGAAGAGAAACAGAGACAGACGGAAAAAAAACGAGACGGTTCCTTTTGCAATTTCCACAGCTTCTTTCTCTTTTTTTTTTTCTTTTCCTTTTTCTGAAAGAACATGTTTTGCTGTTCGAGAGGAAGGGGAGACTGAAGGCCGCTCTTTCTTTTCGGAAAGGGGCCCGTATCTGATTCCTGGCAAGCTTTCGGCTGCGCTCGATTCGGGAAGGGGCCTTGCAAAAAACGGCCCACTGCCTCGCTCTTTCTAGTTTGGTTCCTTTTGTTTTCCTTCACTCTCTTTTATGCTAAATATAGAGCAAGCAGCAGGAGAGGCACGCAGACTCGCAGATGCACCATGCAGGACTAATCAGGGAAAGCTGAAATGCTATGAATGGGTTGTATTTGCTGGAGCAACAACAGGACATGACTGTAACGCTCGATTTAGAGAGACATCGTCCACACAACGGGGCACAAAAGGCTCAACACACACTCAACGCGTACTCGCTAGCCTCCTCTAGAGGCCTGACAGGGATCCTACAGTCTCGGAAAGGATTTTCAAGGCAAATGTAATACAGTGCTGTTTCATTCAACACGGTTACTCGAATTACTTTTTGTGACGCACTATATAAATTAAAGAAATACTCCAGCATTATTTTAACTTAATCTCTACCCACCACCATCTGTAGTGCAGAAGAACAGAAGACCTTTTTTTTTTTACTCCAAACTCACTTATAATGGAAGTCCAAGGGCATTTGTTGAATTCCATCAATAAACCTTTGACTATATAACGTGACTTAGGATTGGACAGACCTGAGAGAAGGTCTTACCAAAGCTGTTCTTATGGATTTTTATCCAACTTTCCAACACAGAAGCAATACAGTAAAAAGTCAATCTGGCTACCTGCGCTGTTTCCTACGATTTTGTGGTATCCTTGCGCCATCAGACCCACATAACTATGCTGGTAACGCACGTCGTCCCATCTCTGAAAGGATGAATTATACAGATTTAGAGCTTAATTTACAAATATCTTTGGGGCTCCCATATGGTGCAAACAGTCTAAGTGTTAATGAGTTCAAGAGTCCATGACAGCATAATTGTCCTGCTCTCTGGGTGGGAAGGATGGCATTCCTCTCTTCCCTGTCGATAAGAGTGACACTAACCAATCACAGGCATCTGTTAGCTCGATGTATACAGGAGAGGGTGGTTAGTGCTCTCCTCCAAGCGTTTTTAGCTGCCCTGTAATGTTGCATGAGCAGCGAATTGAAAACATGCTGTGGCTTCACGTGTGTCAGAGGAAGCATGTGTTAGCCTTCGCCCACCAGATTGGTGCGATAATGGAGAACTAGCTAGTGGGTGGGAACTGGCAATGACTAAGATTGGAAGAAAAACTTGGTAAAAAAATAAATAAACTGACTTTGTCAAAGCGTTCTACAAAAATAACTGACGGAATTCAACAACTGCCCTTAGGCCTCCATTATAAGTGAGTTTTGGGTTTTCTGTCCTTTTCTTAGTACAGAGAAACATGTCGAAATCCTTGTCAATGATAATTGCACACATGCCACAGCAGATTATTATTATTATTGGCGCTCCAGTCTCTATCTAAAGCCTAGCAGAACTGCAGGTCATTAGAGACTACTGATATTGTGTGTCCTCCAAGTGAGAGGTTAAGGAGTGTGTGTGTGTGTGTGTGTGTGTGTGTGTGTGTGTGCGAGTAGAAGAGAGCAGTAGCAGGACCCACCCTACACATGATCTCCATTACTCTGTGTTAAAATGTGTTGACTCAGAACGAATAGGAAAAAGGAGGGCGAGAAAGAATTAACCAGAAAGGACAGATAGACGGGAAATTATTGGGGGAAAAAATAGCAGGATAAATCCCAGAGCCAGTCTGACACGGATGTCTGACTTTTTCTCCTCGCTCTCTCTTTCGCCCCCTCTATTTCTCTCTATCACTTTCCCTCTCCGTCTTCCTCTTGCTTGTTTAAGTGGCTCTCTGATGGAATTCGAGGTTTGCATAGAGCACATGTTGTTCCTCTCCTGTACGTGTGTGCGTGTGTGTGCATGTGTGCGTGCGTGTGTTTCGCGTGTGCCCCACCACAGGGAGCTGTTTTATTCCCAGAGTTCCACTAGCCCACAGTGAAGCGTGTAACCCAGCTCGACACAGAGGTTTTCCTCATTTGCCTGCAGTGTGTGTGTGTGTGTGTGTGTGTGCGTCGTGTGTGTGGCGAGGCCCGTCGCTGGTCGGGATGCAAATCCCCAGAGCGCTCCCCTGTGAAATGTTTGTTTACAAGATGGGAATGCAAACCGTGATGGACTGCACCTGTGGGCCAACAAACAATATGGGCCGGTAAGAGAGAGTGAGACAGAGGGAGAGAGACAGATAGAGCGAGACAGAGAGGAAGGCCAAGAAAAGCAGGCACTGATTTAGTCCGTGCTTGACCATGCTCACCACTTTAGCCACAGGCAACATTTTAACCATTGCTCATAACAGACGGTCATTTAAAAAACACCAAAATACTAAATGCTAAACTTCAAAACGGTGCAACAGATATATTTTTATGTTTTTGTACATTCTACTACTGATATATTACTGCCTTTTGTGCTTATTTAATTGGTTATTATATCTATCTGTCAGTCTGTCTGTCTGTCTGTCTATGATCGTTTACCGGGCTGCTACTTTAATAGCAGTGAGCCGAAGCGACTGGGTTTGTGTTGTAATTTTAAAGATGTATCGCCACTCCAAGGTCAGAGCACGTCTTCCTAATTACCCTACAAGTCCAGCCACCTTGACGTACTACTGTTAGCCATTTCTGCATGGCTGAGAATCTTCACAGACATGAGCTCACGTAATACAGCTTTAACGCGGCACAGGTCCTCGTGATGTGTAATGGCGGGTAAAACCGTAGGTGGGTCATTTACACACGCTAGAGAAAGAGGGAGGCAAATGACCGACGCTGCCCCTCGGCTGTGATTACACTGGCGCAACAGCATATGGGATAAACACGATGTGTCAAATACAAATGATTTAATGTCAAATCACGGGCTGCCTAATCACTCTCACTGAGGAAGAAGAAAACAAACTTTTTTTTAAAACTTACAAGGAAACAGATAAGCAGATGAGAGGCTAGGGAGACCCATTTCTTTGTAATTTGAGGTTATTTATTTTGAGGTGAAAGGACTAAAATTCAATTTAAAAGCTACCAATAGTTTCAGTTCATCAAAGTGATATTTTAAATTCGTACTAAGAGCAAAAATGTTTCTTATTCCAGACATTCAGACATTTCTGCTTTCTCAGCCCGTTCCTCTGACTGGCAAGTCCACATTGTTTTTGTGTGACAGTTTGGGTGAATATATATGTGTGTGTGTGTGTGTGTGTGTGTGTGTGTGTGTGTGTGAGTTTATGTGCGATGAGGGCGCATGACTCAGCTGCAGTTCTGGCATCATTATGGGATTTGCGGTAACAGGAAGGGCAAGATGGCTGAATTGCTGTAGGGATGGAAAAAAACCTTCCAACTGAGAGTGTGCAAGAGTGGGTGTATGTGGAGGTGTGTAAACCAAGTATTTGTGGGAATAAATGTGTATGCGTGTGTGTGTGTGTGGCTGTAGTGGAGAATTGTGTGTCTGTAAATAGTACTTACAGTACATAGTCTGTCATACACACACACACAATGTACAGTAAGCATGTTCTTTCTACTAAAGCACTACATTATGATAAGACCTTTAATATAATAATTTTCCCTTAGAATGAAACACACATTGCAATGTGGGCCATTTGAGGACTGCAGCATGTTTGTGGTTCATTCAGTGGCTCGTTCACTTTTTTCACTGAGTGTTCCCACATTTTGGAACCCACAGTTCTGGAAAATGTGTGTGTGTGTGTGATAAAGTGTCTTACTTGGCCAGCGGATGTCGTCCTCCACTTTGCAGGGTTTGATTTGAGGCGGCTCGATCTGCTCTGGCCACAGTCCTATAAGACGACAAAACAATGGTGTAAAAGGTCCATCTGTCCATCCATCCATTTATCTGTCCATGTCTCTATCCATCCATCCATTAATCCATCCATCTATACAAGCAACCATCCATCTATCTAGAAACCATTCATCCATCCACCCATCTGTATTCCTATTTAAAATATTTCCTTCTACATTGATTGGGTGTGGTGACCTTCATGGGTTTACTCATCCATTTGCCAGTCTATCAACTTCATCTATTTGTCCATTCATCTATCCATCTGTATATTCCCTCTATCAATCCATTGATTTGTTCACCTATCTATCTGTTCATTTATCCACCCTTCCATGTAATATTACTATTTAAAATACTTTCTACAAGAATTAATTGGGTGTGGTACTTTAATGGGTTCACTCAGAAGACAGGTATGTGAGTAAGAGAGTGTGTGTGTGTGTGTGTGTGTGTGTGCATGTGGCTGGAGAATGTTCAACATTCCGTTTCACACTCTCTGTGTGTGTCTGAAAAGTGTGATTGCAACAGAATGACTTTGTTTGCACTTGCTTTGTTGGCAGGCCGAGCTCATCATGAGATTGTGTTACTGTTCTAATCGGGCCTAGGTGGAGAAAAGCAAACATTCCTTAGTCTGCCTCGTAGTGGTATCGTATAACACACACATGCACACGCACACACACAGTGTGAAACGGAATGTTGAACATGTCTGTAGTACATCTAAGTGGTTTAACATCAGGTCGCCTGCTACAGCGAGTGTGAGTATGTTTGTGTGTGTGTGTGTGTGTGTGTGTGTGGGTGTGTGTGGGTGTGGGTGGGTGTGTGTGGGGGGGTGGATGTCTAGGATATCTCTAAAATCTTTCTGCCTTGATGACCAAGCAGTGTCTGTGTCTGTTGTGGAATAAAATTGAGCTACATATTTATTTTGATGTGTGTGTGTGTGTCTGTGTGTGTATGTTTGGGTTCAAAATAGATGTGTTTTGAGCATGGGTATGCTAATAGGTATGTGTGAGGAGCATGTTTCATTGCGTCGGTGTGTATTTAAGCAGTGTGTGTGCTTGGTATGCAGATCATTATACAGTGTTTTGTTTAAGGATTTAGAGTGTTTTGTTTATTAGAGCTGTTTGCTGTGCATGTAGTAGGCCTGTCAAGTTCCCGTTAAAAATTGCATTTAAATTTTAATTAGTTAAGAGATTGAGATTGTTAATGAGCATTTTACGTTTATACTGCCACAGACAGAGCAAACAATAGCAGTAGTGCTACACTATGCATTTGTATCCCATAAACCAGGGAAGGTGAAAATTATGGCCCTTTCTTAAACAAAGAAAATCATGAAGCGAAAATCATCATTTCCATTTCTTCGGTGACGCAGGATCCACACAAAAATCTACCATCTACAACTCGTCTTCACGCAGGAATATTTCCTTATTAGTGCCCCTCCAGCACAGTTTGGACGCATTCCAATTGTCTTCCAATCTATCTATTCACTAAATGTGCTCACTACATAGGGTAAAACATATTCGCGTTGTAGACCCTGCGTAGTGCATTATATGCCCAAATGTCATTTGAAATTACTCCAATAAGTGCATGTTGGAAATCGTTAACTATTTAAATTGAATTAGAATGTTGCTACATCATCGAAACAAATATTTGAAACTAAAGTATTCAGAGCCCTTTTCCTTACACCAAGTAACACAAGCCAAAAAGTTTAGAGAACGTGTGTTTTGATAAACTTTCACCTAGAACATCAGAACTTAAACATTCAAACGTGGATTTTTTTTTGTGCCTTCGAATGCATAAACATTATGAACGTTTGAATAGTATTTGAACAATGAAATTCATTCCGACAGCACGAGTGAATGTGTGCTTGCTCTGACCCAGTGTGCTCTTTAGAACTTTCTCCGAGTGCTGTATCTGTGTATCTGCAACCTCTAGACACTAAATCCTTGAGTCAGCGTTACTCCGAGTCGTTCACACACACGCCTCGGTATCGTTGCTGTGGGAGAGGACAGTAGCCAAGTCTGAGCCAAGGTTTCAGAATAACGTGTTTTAGTGGGAGTGTGTGTGTGTGTGTGTGTGTGCCTGGAACTCAGTGTTGCTGAGTGGCGAAAGAGCAAGAGGGGTGTTTGAGTGCATCTGTGTGTGTGTGTGTGTGTGTGTGTGTGTGTTTGTGTCAAGTTCACACCCGCTGGCCATTGCGCACCGAACTGCAAATTTGACATGCAAATAAAAGCTTGTTTGCTCTCGGTCTGCGATGGGTTAGTTGTTACAAGCCAACCATCACGTACCGTGGACATTGTGGCGAACCGAAAACACACATACAGACGTGAAGATCACAATGAAGAGAAACGGCCATATTACTCAGAAACAGCAATATGAACGTATGTAAACAATCCTACCGACGAACCACAAACCCCAGGCCTGAGTCCAATGCAATGCTATTTCTCCTTCTTCTCCCTCTTTCTCTCCCTCTCCCTGGTTTTCTCTCTACAATGGTAAATTCCTGCGTATAAAGGCCTTATTCAGAGCCACAGCTGCTGCCATTGCTGTACAAAAATAAACATTTCCCTCAAATATTTTGATTGGCGGATGGACAACGTCAATACAGGCCATACAGATTAGTGCCGTTATTAAAGGCTGCCGCTCGTGTGTATTTGCACGCATGTGAACATATCGGTGCATGCACGTGCTCAGTAAGCCTATGTGTGTGTGTTTGTGTATGAGTGCGTTAAAGTATCACTAAGTAGGGCACGTGCGTTTAGTGGTCTTAACCGTCCTGTTCTGTTCACTACTTAGCACTACTTGGCCCAGGCCACCTCTCAAAAGTTTTTGATTGACGGTCAGTTAAGGGTCTGTGCTACTGACCGAAAGGTTTTGGGTTCAAATCCGAGAAAGCTGCTGTTGAACCCATGAGCAAGTCCCTTAACTCTCAACTGTTCAGTGTTATGCCTAAGATTGGGTTCTGCCTCTATGTATGTATGAGTCTGGCTGAATGCAGATCCATCTGGTTTGTCCCTGAACTAAATACAATATATATTGTTCGGACGCACACTCTGGGCAGATCATAAGAGCTTAATGCTGTGAACATCTCTGTGAAGAAAGAAACAACCCTGTCCACTGCACACTGTTTGTCTGATCATATATATCCTAATTTAACAATTGGCAAGCCAGCCAGGAGTGGAAAAATGACAAAACCCAACTCAAAAAACATTTTCAACCAGATCCAAGCTGCAGTTCCAAGGTCTGGCCCACTCAGCCCCTGACAGATGACTGACGACACGAGATCAAGAGTTTGGCCCCCTGTGAGCGAGATGCAGTTTTTTTTTTTCGGTCAACGTGGACCTTCTTATTTTGTTGTCAAACTGTAACCTTGTAGAATGACTGAATAGTCTTGCTGCATTGCTTGCTCTATTGTCTATAGATCAGTTTTCATCCACATTTTGTAGGGCTCAAAGGGTTAATGATAAAATCGTCTGGAAGTATAGGCTTAATAATTAAGGCTGCCTCTACGCTAAATGATTTTAGCTTCATAGTTCTATTTTCAACATTAGTGAACGCTGCTCACTACATAGTGTTCGCTAAATCTGTGAGATTACTTTTTCTCTTTATTTATTTATCGAAAGTGCTCTATTGCTTTAGGAGTACAACGAGCGAGCTACAAACTGTCCACAGTGTGGACTGTAATTGAGTTTGTGTGCTTGTGTTAGAAACTGTGTGATCAGAGACTTGCTAAATTCGATGTGAGTATTTAATGTGTGTGTGTCTTTTTGTGTGTGTATAAGAGTGCATGTGTTTCAAGATCTGATTGGTCTCTTATCAGTGCTGTATACAGTCTCCTCAAGGGCTGTTTGTGTGCTAATTCCTGTATGTGTATGTGTGTGTGTGTGTGTGTGTGTGTGTCTGTGTGTGAGTGTGTAATAGTTTAATGAGATCCATATGGTTAACGGGTCTAATGCATGCATTATCACCCACACACATCAGTTTCCACTCGGCCACCCCCTAACAAGAGGGTATGTGTTTGAGTGTGTGTGTGTGTGTGTGTGTGTGTATGTTTTTAAGACAGAAGACAGATTTAGACAGCATTACAAGACAAGGGAGAGGGAATAAATACACTGCTGTGGCATGTCATTTGTTTACCTGCACGCACACACACACACACACACACACACACACACACACACCTAGGCATTGATAGCCAGAATAACAGTTCTGTTGGTAATTTGCCAACGTTCAGGATGTGCTTGAATGCATCAGTGAAAACCACACACACACACACACACACACACACACACAAAGATCTGTCTATCCTTTTGGTTCCTAACCAAAAGCTCTCTCTCTCCCATTCTCTCTCTCTCTCTCTCTCTCTCTCTCTCTCCCACGCTATCTCTTCATCTCTCCCATTTACTCTCTCTCTCATGCTTTCTCTTTTTTGTCTCTATCTGTCCCATCGTTCCCCAATCTGTCAATCTTCACCTCATCTTTCTCATCCTCTCCTCATTTGTCTTCTCTCCTCTCTTCGCTGTTGTTATCACAGCAGTCTTGGTGTCGTGCTGCTGCATGTCTGCTAATGAGCACTTAATTAGCCTGTCTGAGTGAGTGTGTGTCCAACAGTGTGTGTGTGTGCGTCTGTGCACATGGGTGGCAATGGGTTGACGTGCATGTGTGTGTTGCACAGCTCCGTCTGCGTGGGTGAGACATTGTCTCATGCACGGACTAGACTGTGTAAGCGCGAGCCTTTGCTTTACTTATGGCTTATGAGGCTGATATTACACACACACACACACACACACACACACACATCAGCAAAGCCCGACTTCTCAGATGATGAAATGAAGCAACTGGTGTTAGCTACACAATGGGTGTTTCACTGTCATCAGTTCTCAAACACACACACACACACACACACACACACACACACACATGATTGCAATAGACAGACATGATGAGAGGCTGTCGGATTATATCTGCGTGACGAGAGCCGATAAATCATGCCATGCAGAAACAAACATTGAGATTGTGCCAGACGTAGGTGTGTGTGTGTGTGTGTATGTATTGTTATTAAGCGTTTCCTCATCTGGATAAGCACACCACGCTTGGTTTTGGTCCGAGGTGGGCCTACAGTAGCTTAGGGCGATGCTTATTTTATATTCATTTGAATATTTGCTAACACTTTATTTAAAGGCAAGCTACATACCAACTCCATAACAAATGCATAAACTCACAACAGATTTTAGCCACACTATTTTCTCCGCTGGGGTGGAACGAAAAAAAAGCTAGTGTGCCCTAACGTCATAGATACCGCTCACTGGCTGCGGTCACTCACGTAGTTAACTACATTGTTTACATAAAGGTCATTCGGCATCACGTGGGTGTCTTACTTACGTGCCAAATTGAAGTAAATTGAAAAAAAAAATTGAATCAAAAATTAGGGAACAATTAGCCTAATCTAGTTTTTTTTTTTTTAAGAAATAAAAAGCTAGCTATCATTGCAACGTGGGGCGGGCAATGTGTGTTCTTTATATTAGCTAACCATAAATACATAAATACAAATGATTATTTTAGTGCCATAACATAAGGTTTTAAATATAGCAAAGCTGTAAAGGATTATTAGAGTAGCTAAACATAGATAACTAGCTGGCTTGATAGTTAACTACTCCCACTATAAAGGTATCAAATAAGAAGTTATCATCCCAGTAGCTAGCAAGATAGTAAGCTCAAAATCATCAGCTAACTAGCTAGTTAGATTTTTTTGCAACTGGGAGCGACAGCAATATTCAGAAAACAGCAGGGCAGAAGTCTGGTGTGGGTGTTACTTCCGGAAAGCAGAGACCACAGCCCCAGCCTAATAATACAATCTGTTACAGGCGGTCCAGAGCTGATACATACAGTTTCAGAGATGTTTCTCCAAGCATCTTGTTTGAATTTTACGACCCGATATATTTGAAGCGATAAATCCCTCACAACAATCAATATCTCCTCTATTTTGACCATCTGATAGGGGAAAAAAAGACGTTTATCGCTTTATGATGGGAAAAAATGAAGCATCCTGAGCATCCCATCCTTGTTCCCATTGGTAGTTGCCACGTTGGTTTGCTTCTCATTTGCATAAAGTTAAACTTCTCTTTACTTTATTGCACCGACTGGCCCCGCCCACTTTGCTGCGCCAACGATAGCTCTTATGCATTCTTATCATTAAAATGAATGACTTTCGGCCGGCTTCATCACATTGCGTCAAATATATATGCCTTCTAATGTAATCAGTAACAAGTTCACTATCTCATGACATCTTGTGAATACTGCCATAAGCTGTTTATTTACATAACCTTTGTAGAGAGTGTTACAGAATATTAATAAGATGCATTTATTTATATACTTGGTACATATTTATATTTCAGGGAGAGAAGCAGTCGTAGGAGTAATGATTTTTCTGGCTGCCCTGAGGTAGGCCATTGCAACACTCATACCAGACATGAAAGTGTGGTTTTGGTTTACCCACCCCCCCAAAATCTCTCACCACCTACTTATACACACACACACAAAAGGCCTAGAGAAGTTGCTGTGAGCCATGCATCCTCCCAAGAGCTGAAGCCATGTTGGTGTGTGTGTGTGAGTGTGTGTGTGTGTGTGTGTGTTTCTGTGCGGGCTGCCTTCAAGCTATGACAGCTCAATAAAAGGATAATTCCTCTCTTCATCTTTCCACAACTATGGATAGTAGATATATTTCATCTGCCACCTACACACACACGTACGCAGCCACACTACACAACATACTAAGTGGGGGATTTCCGTCCGGCATTTAAACATTTTAATGACTCATCGTAGAATAAAAATGTAACTTCTTTATTAAGTTTTCATCGCTTCTTCTTTTAGGGAACGCTTCAAAGTTTCTTATTGCTTTGAGACGCAGATGTCAGGCGGACCGTTCATTTCCTTCCTTTAAGCAAATGTCCTGCTCGATCATGCAAAAATCCGTCCGGCAGAAACTCAGTGAGCCGTAGCGCTGTATTATCTTTAATGCTGAACTTTAATACGTCAAGCAGGAAGTAAACTAAGAGTCCAAAATACTTCCTGAGAGCTCCACTATATAAAGGCTTATAGATTCACACACACACTACTGTATATGCGACCACAGAAGTATGAAAGCAAAACACCTTTTCTTCACTGTGCAAAGTGCAGACATTTTGGCAACAGAAAACTAGAACTCTGCTTTTCCCATTTGGCCACCAGTCCAGTACCAAAGGTTCGAGTTGTGTAGTGTGTTGACAATGTCCTTACAATGTTATTTTTCGTTTCGTCATATTTTTTCGTCAACAATCAGTTGAAATTAAAATCATTTTTTGTCGTCTTGTCGTTATCGTTGACAATATTTAAAAACCCACCTGTCAACAAGCCTTTTTGTCAGTAATTTCACTGCAAGCATTTCTTTTATGTTGAACAATAGCGTACAATGCAATGTTGTTGAAGTTGCACTCCAATACCATCTTAGGTTTGGTGAAGAATAAATCAAAACCCCAAATTCTGTTGATTCCTGTCTGGCCCAAATCTTATTTTTGAATGTGCGGTGGAAAAACACCCAACTTTTGCAGTTTGTACCCAATCTGGTCTCTGATCTAACCATTTTTGTGAGCTCTGTGGTTAAGGTTCTGTGCTGATGAGAAGATTATTCGTTCAAATCCCAGGACTGTGAGACAGCCCCTGATGAGCTCTTGGATTGGATTCTTCCTCACCAGTCTGCCAAATAAATTAAAGCAATTCATAATTCATGGAGCTAAAACTAGAGCTAAATGACCTGTAATGATTGTTTATTCATAAAACATCAGTCGTGCCAGACTGTTTCAAATACGGTGGAATAACAAGTTAAATAAGGCAAGTCAAAGAGTCAAATAAGGTAGCTGTAGATTGTTGATGCTTAAATGCAGTGTTCATTAATTCCTCTATTTCGTAGAGTTCTTCAGACAAATAAGTGAGTCCAGGGTGAATGTGCAGAGCGCTAAATAAAACCGAAAGGCAGAGACTTTCACCTCCCCTAACACCCACACACACACGCACACACACACACACACACACACACACACCGGAATGAGAACCAGCGAGTGGGTGGAGGAGCAGGGTGTGAAATAAGCTAGTATGCGTGTATGAGAAGGAAAAAGGTGAGAGAAAACAGAGTGAGCGATAGCATGTCTGATTTCCTGTTCTCATTCAGACATGCCATCACGTTCCCCCAGTCTTTACATATGTCTGAGAATGTACACACATCGTCAGGCCGATCATCTCTCTCTCTCTCTCTCTTACACACACACACACACACACACACAACACACACACAAACGCTGAGGAGAAAGACTGACGTGGGTGTAGATGTAGTGAGTGGTTGTAAGATTCCAACGATTGTGGTCTGAAGTTATGTGTGTATCTCAAGTTTGACGTACATACACACACACACACACACACCCACACACCCACACACACATCTCCTGGGGCATCTGGGGACAAAATCATGCACACCACCCCAAAATTACACACCGTGAAAAGTAGACCATCTCCACACACACACACACACATACCTGGTATCTGGGTGGCAGTAGAGGGGCCGTAATGGCCCTGGTGAGGCGGACGGCCAGTGCCGTTGCTGGTGCCCATCCTCAGGGTGGCGCGCTGGTATCTCTCCATCTCATTCAGCCTTTCGGTGAACTGGATCTTCTGAGGGTCCTCGAGCTTCACTCGGTGACCTGAACACACAATTAGTTCTTAACATTAGGTAACCCATTAGGATATAAAAAATACAGACTTTAAATATATACACTGGCATTTTAAAACCACGCAAACTCTCTCATGAGGGCTGTGTTTCAAAGAGCGAAATGATACCAAATTACGCTACAAGAAATAAGTCATTCTGGTTGTCCAAGATGGCCGCCCCCCGTAACGTTACAGCGTTTGGCTACATGGTGAAGTTGTGTTCATGTTTATAGATGACAGTGTCCTGAAGCACATCAGCAGAGGATTTTGGGTGAGATAGATTTTCATTGCTCACTACATTAGCCTCGTCGCTCCAGTGAAAAACTGAAGAAGCAAACATTGGACACTGAACATGTCTTGACTGATTGACCACATTTGGGGTGAATGTTAAATTGTGTACATTCGATATTTCGCAAAACCATCCCTTTAAATTCATTTTGGAATTAATCAGGTTTTTCTACCAACGACAAACATATAAGAGTGATATATAAAATAGAAATATAGAATATAAATCTTTTTTTACATTACTATTATTATTATTTTTTTTGAATTTATTAGATTTATTTGAACATTTCAAGCCTAAATACAAAACATGCCTTTGTTTTTTTTTTGTTTTTTTTTCGTTTTTTGCACAAAAATAAATAAGTAACAAAATAAGTTTAAACTGCTGAAACTTAGTGTCCTTTTCTCGGTCTTTTTCTAAGCATATCATACACACACTTTTAAATACATGATGTGGCATTTGAACAAGCAGGTAGGCGTGTGCGTGTGTATTTGTGTGTGTGTGTGTGTGTGTGTGTGTGCAGAGGTTTTAGTCAAAAACAAGACTGCAACATCAACTGCATTGCCACAGCAGGATTAGAATGCAGCCAAATGTCTTACCACAGGCACTCACACACACACACACACGCACACACACACCACTCCATCATGCGTGCAGGACGGTGGACTCTAATGGAAGGCCTTTAATGTGACTATCAGGGCGACATGTGAGGAACATGTGAACATTTTGTGGTTTTTAATGCGGAGTAATGGGGCAGATTTGAATATTTTATACTGACACCGTGGGGCACAACGGACCCTCTGATATGGATTCCTCTTTCTCTGCTTCACCGATGGGCAATATATCATCCCTCGTTTCTTACCCCCAGGGCAACGTATCTGTTCTTTTACCGCCCTCTCTCCATTTGGTGCCACTCTCGTTAGTTTTTTGGCTTGAGGAAGGTTCGCCTGCTTTTTTTATGTATCGTGGTTACTGGCTTGCACGTATACGCCTTATTATACAGCCAGAGAGAGAGAGATAAAGAGAATAAATATATATTTCCTCTGTCGACAGACGAAATAATAAAACAAAAAAATGATGCCGCTACATTGGCTGAGAAATTGTCAACTAAGATTACTTAAATATAATTAAAACTGTTCATATTTATAGATAATAACCAGTATATAGAAATGATATTGTAGTTTTCAATAACTAGCATATCATTTCTGTGTGTGTATATGAATCTCTTTTGCATAAATGCACACCGGAGAGCTCAATATCACGGTTTTTGGAATATCACAGTACCTGCTTACTACTATCTTTTCAAAGGTGACATTAATTGGCATATAACACTGTAGCGACATTTTGAGTATTGAATTACTTGGTTATATTTTTTAAATTGACTTCTTTGGAAAATCACCATGGTTCTCAAAATCGGACCCGTGGTAGGAAACTTGCTGTATATCAAATACCAAACGCTTTGAATCAACATTTTACCACAGTGTAACTGGTTTGGGTTCTGTGGGTAGAAAGTTCAGGAATAAAAAGCCACAATGGCTCCGATAAATAAATATAAATATGATGGTGCATATTTGCGTAATGTGCTTAATATTTGAATATTTGGATTATACTCATGAAATAAATCTGTGCTACGATCATAAGGGGGTCCGTGAGTTATTTTTTACTCTACAAGGGACCCCTGTCTGCGAAATGTTTGAGAATGTAGAAATATAGTTTTTGATTATAATTATATAGATTATATACATTAAAGATGTTTTTCTTTATTATGGTAAACCAACATACCAATATATCGTCACGCTCCTAGTATAATTCAGTTTATATGCATATCGACTCATTTATGATATAGCTCTATATGCTGTAACTCAATACGGTCATGCCAATGAAGCTACTTTGAGCTGAACTAAAAGAGAGACAGAGAGAGAGACAGAGAACGATAAATATTTATTATACACGTAAGTGCTTATGAATTGAATCAACCGTGTGTGAGTGTATGCTGGTGTTAAATTCTCCTGTTTAAAAGTTCCTGGGAAGCCCCTGTATGAAGGTGTGAGGGTTAGACCCCGCTCGCGCCCCCCACTCCCCTCCAGCTTTGGGCCGTATGAATATTTGATGCGTGCTGGGGGCACTTAGACAGGAATGCGGCATTTTTTTCTCATAATGATATCATAACCACAGAACAGACAGGACAAATGGACGGGGTTCACGAGGGAGCGTGTTCAATTCAAGACCAGCACTCAATACACTACACTACACACACACAGACACACTTTATATATAATTAGGCGATGCACTTTTTAAGGCTCTCACCTGTCAGACGGTTATGACCTCTCGCCAAATGGCTATCATGTAAAAACTAAACATAAATAGCCTGTGTTGACTGTGGAGTGTGTTATTACTTGGAACAAAGCTCACGCTCAGCTGTGTGTGATGGGGGAAAAAAACTGATTAACCAACCGATATGCGTCGTTTCCTTCCTTCCCTCTCTCTCGCTCTTTCTTACACACCCTCTCTCTTTCTCACTACTGTTGAAAGAAGCATATGTTTCTCGCTAAAGACGTGCTACAGGAAGACGTTGTGTACTGTATAATATGTGTGTGTGTGCTTGCACAAGGCAGGGCTGACACTTGATCCCTGCTCTCGAAAGGCTTGGGCTCTGTCCCAGCCAGGGCTCACGGTAAATATTTGCATTAATGTCAATAAACGGGGCCAATGGGCGCGTGATAACAGACCGGAATCGATCCAGCGCTGAACTGGCTTTGAATAGGAAATAAGCGAAATAAGCGATTGTTTGGCAGCGATTTGACTAGTAGGTGTTTTTTTGAGACGGCCTGTCTGTGTTTGCTCGCTTGGCTCACAATGTGTTGATATCGGTGACTTTTTGAGGGAAGAATGATCGTTTGAAGCCCAAAGAAACCGTGCGGTGCTGAAACGTTTGGTGTTTGACAGATGGGGTTGATTTATGGAAGCCGTGTAAAATTAGGCTCTTTTGAATGTCAACTTTATTGTGTGTAAAGTTTCTATTGAAAGTCTCTCGCTCTCTCTGTAGTTCAGTTCAGAGGAAGGAGGGTGCGTGAAAGGAAATCTGTCATTCTCATGGAGGGTGAAGACGCTTCCGTATCGCTGCACCTGCATGCCCTTTCCTGTGAGTAATAAGAGCAACAACAAAAAAAAGAAGCCTGTCTTTTGCAAACGTTTGGCTTGAGCTATATTCAGACTGCTAAGAAAATAGACCAATAACAGGCTCTACGAGCTCAATGGCCTTTCTTTTTCATTAAATTCAATGTCTCTGTCTTTTCTATCTCTCTCTCTTTCCAACTCTCCTTCCATCCAGAGGCCTAGTGGTCTACAGATAAACTATATCCCCAAACTGGCATACAGTCATGTGTCAGACTTAGCAGATCTGGCTGATGATGAGGCTGATGATTACCAAAAAATCAATGTTTAAAGGAACAGTTGGGCCAAAACTGAAATTTACACACATTTCTCAACCATCAATTTACCCACCAAATGTACTCAATCAGTCAAGACATATTTTGCTTACGTAGTTTTGCACGGGCGCTACAAAGCTAAAAATGTCTAAAAAGCCTATAGCTACCAGTTTAGCATTGTGCAAACTGCATGCCTAAATCATCACACACCTGCCTCAAACCGCGTTGAGTCGGTGTTACTGAGCCAACCATTGTATTTCAGGGCGAGTGTGTAATGATTTGAACGTGTCTTGGCTGATCGACTATGCCTGAGGTACGAGGAAAATTGTAAATTTCATTGTTCCTTTAATCCTTAAAAATGAAGTCTACCTCTAATGCTGCCCAGAAATCCCCCCACTTAGCATGTAGGTTGTGTGGGTGTGCATAATTGTGTGTGTAGCTATGAGTGGTGTTTCGGCAGCTAAAGAATATCCAGTATCCCTAGTTGTGGAAAGATGAAGAGAGGGATTATCCCATTTATTAAAGCTGTCATGGCTTGAAGGCAGAGCCTTAACGTTATTTGTACACAGCGCCCGGACACAATTATGACGTGTAAAAGTCAGATAAAAAAAAAAATCTAATGCGTTAATCTCTCTTCTCAGTCTTTCTCTCTGTTTTTGCAAATAGCAACGAGTCCGAGCATGTAAGCGAAAGGATTTTCCCAGAGTGCCTGGCAATACGGAGAGACGGGAGCAGCCACCATTGGTGGAAGCAAGCGAGTGAATACGTGAGCCTGGAGTGGCATGCGGCGATAAATGGGAGCTGGAGTATAAATGAAGGTGTGTAGGTGTGTGTGTGTGTGTGTGTGTGTGTGTGTGTGTGCGTGAGGTTGTTTTTCATTGGCTTTTGATTGCTTGCCTGAGTGCCTGAACCCAGCTGTAGCTGAAACTAGGCCAGTAGAACAGAGGCGCAGTATGGCAGCTCGAGAGATGCGTCAGATCGAGAGAGCGCCTGCTTCTTCACATATTGACAACAATGACATTTTATAGCAACGCCTTGTACGAGCGAGAATATTGTCTTGCGACATGCGACAACAGCTGCAGCCTGTGAGATTAACAGCTTTCCTTCATACACACTTTTCAGCATGTCAGCATGTCATCTAACGCTTAGTACCTCACTTTCCTGGGTTCATATCTCAGAAACTGTTTAACACTTCAAAATGTCCGAATCAGAAGGACTGATGACGCACGCAACCATTGCGCTGGCCTGGTTCTCTGATGCATTATCAGCGAGTAATCTTGATTGGAAAAAGACGTAAACGTTCAGCATCGTCGTAAATGCACTCTTTATATTTTATATTATATCTTATGCACAACAATACTGTACATAATCATATAATATTTTAGATGTTGTATTCTCAGAACAAACACACTCGACTCTACTCATTTCCAAAAACGTTTTATTTTATTTTTTAAATGCAGTAGTTTCAGATTTCAGTAAATTTTAAAAGAAGGGTAAGATCAAAATTTCTGGTAGCATTTCAATTTTAAATGATGACATTTCCTCGAGATCCAAAATGCTGCATGCATATTCATTTCTTGTTACTATTTGTGTTTACAAGCACCTGATAACTATGTAAATCAGTGATGTAGTGCTCGAGTCTTGGATTTGGACTTGGACCAAACTTTTCTGTTCTGGGAAAAGCCATTTACTTCAAAAATCGAAGGGAAGATGTTGCATTCTGTCAATAAACGTTTATGCGGAATGTGTATTTTTGTAGAACGCCCTCAGTAATACTTCAGTCAACTGTGTTTTTAATTTAGCTCTAAATCTGTATAATTCGATATAAACTCTGTATAAACTTTTTCAGAGGGAAGAATTTATGGTTGTGCATTACCAGCATAGTTATGTGGCTCTGATGGCGCATGCAAACCACGAACCTTTGGGAAAGCGCAGTTAACCAGAATGACTTTTTTACGGTGTTGCTCCAGTGTTTGAAAGTAGGGCAAAACTCCAGAAGAATACTTTGGAAAGACTTTCCCACATGTCTGTCTTATCCGAAAACCTTTATTGTTAGAGTGTAAAGGTTGTAGTTTTGAATTTGTGTTATATAATTGCGCGTTTTATTGACAGTTCAACAGCTGCTCTTAGACATCCATTGTAATCGAGTTTCAAGTAAACAAAAGTTTTCCAACTGCTTTTCTCAGTACAGGGAAACGTGTTGAAATTCTTGTCTGTGGTAAACACACGTACACTAGAGATGTGGTAGATAGCAATAAGGGTGAAAAACGCCAGAGTATTCCTTCAAGTCAGACTGAAGTCACAATTTTCATGACTTGTAATTTGACTTGGACTCGCATATCTATGACTCGACTAGATTCGATTTTTGACTTGGACTTGAAAAACAGAAATAATGTTTTTCTTCAAACATTAACTTCTTGTAATAATAATAAGTCCCAGCTCATTATTCAGTTATTCATCTTATTTAACTACTATGAATTATTCAGTAACTACTGTGAATTTAATAGGAAAGTTAGGAAGTTAGGATTGCTACTTAAACTACGCTACTACAGTCTACTAAAGTTTATTAAGATAGGCAGAGCCCCTGTTCTCCCACCACCACACACCCAGGACCCTATTTGGGACTTGACTTGGATGTGAGGGTGAAATGACTTGGACTTGAGGGTAGGTGACTTGACATAAACTAATCAGTGTCTTCAAACAGGAAGTAGTTTAGGGAAAAAAGTCCTTATATCACTGTCCTCATGTGAGGACATATACATGCATACACAGAGTAACTGGTAAAAAAGAAAAAAAGAAAAGTGATTCCCTCATATGAAGACAGTGAGGTCTTACGAGGATCTCCGAGTTGTCTATCACGTCCTTAAAATAGTACTAAAGGAAGTAAAACTGCTCAAAATAGACCAGGGCTCTCAGGGTTACCCGGAAAAAAAATACTGACACAGGGCCTGCTTTACCTTTCATACTATAAACACATTAGCATGCTTGATAAAATTTGATGAGAAATCTGTTTCCTTTACCCTAATAATGATTACACGGATGAATATGCAGAGGAAATTTGCTGTATAAGGCTTCAAGATATGAATACCGCAGCTTTGGACTCTGACATCCCTCTCTGTGTGTGTGTGTGCGTGCGTGCGTGTGCGTGCGTGTGTGTGTGTGTGTGTGTGTGTGTGTGTGTGTGTGTGTGTGTGCGTGAGAATGTGTGAGACAGAGAAACAGTGTGTGCGTATTTGCCTGTGGATTTGCCTTTTTGGAGCACTGTCTCGGCTTCTTTACTGGAAGTCTGGGAACGGGTTTGGCGTATCAATTATTTGCAGAATTTTTCCTTTTAAAAATGGCTGGAAAATAAACAGCGGAATTATTTTGGGCCATTCCCGTAACACACCTCTCTCTCACTCTCGCTCTATCCTCTATTTCTAACTTCTCTAAGGCCTCTAAGGCAGCTTGTTTTGGTTGTGTAGTGGTAAAATCAGTAGGCTTACGGGCCGTTGTCGTTTGGAGTGAGAATCCGCACAAAAAGACTCTAATGGCACCTTTTTAGGGCTTACACGTTGTGTAGTTGTACACAAACTTGGCCTTGGTCTTCTCATCCCGAAGAAAAGAAACAGGAAACAGTGGCTTAGGGAGCGAGAGAAGAGAAAAGAAAGAAAGGCGTAGGTGTGTGTGTGTGTGTGTGTGTGTTGGTGGTGGTTTTTCGGGTGGCTTACCCACCCCTGTGATGTTTCTTTTGTGCTTTGGAAAGCTTTTGTAACAAAGAAGGTAATTTTGTCATTATTACACAGATTAATCACAGAGACACCACAAAGCAACAAAGCTACCAGATTTACGAGGGAAGAGCAGGCTTTTCCATCGAAAGTTTGTGTGTGTGTGTGTGTGTGTGTGTGTGTGTGTGTGAATGAGAGAGAGAAAACGGGTGAGTCAATGCCTCAGTCCTTTCCTCACTACACTTAATAAAAAACTTCCAAAACGAAAGGCAAATGAGGCTAATGAAAGGATGACAGGCGGAAGATAAATAGCGCCGTGGTGTGCTTCTGTTTCTTTCTTCTCGAGCAGACGTATTTAGCCTAATATGCCAAGCTTTCACTCTGGGATTACAGGGTATTATCCACCAGCGGGGATACCCTCCTTTTATAAACACAGCTCTCTCTCTCGCTCTGTGTGTGTGTGTGTGTGTATTCAGGGATGACTGTGTACCACCAGTAGGTGTGTGTAGGTTCCAAAACAGATGAGGGAATCTTTTTGCAACCTGAAACCAGGCGAAAAAACAGACAGAATGCGTGTGCGCGCATCGTTTCTAAATAATTCATCCCGAAAGATTTGCTCATAATGAGACATATTGTGGCGAGGAGAAATTCATATGAAGAAATTTGGAATATCATGTGTGAGCTTTAAAATAGTCTGTTAAATAAATAAGTAAGTAAATAAACAGATGTTATTATTCAATAATATTAAAAAGTATATTAAAAAAAGGAGAAAAAAACCCCAATGCTCCAATTTGACCTTTATGTAATATTAACATGTAATATGATTTAAGACGATTTAATTATGTATATATATATATATATATATTAATAATGAATAATTATAATAAAATAAAAAAATAACTAATTAAACTAGTATAACCTAAAATCAATGTTTATAAAACATAAAAAAGGATTCCATATACAAATAAATATTAGCATTTAATAAGAAGAAATAAATAACAATTAATATTGAAAATATAAATAAAAATACCTAAAATTATTATTTAATATACTCTCTCTTTAATAGTCCCTGGTGACTTTAAAGGCATTATTAAAGACAGACGAGCCTATGACACAGACAAACACACACACGCATAAACAAACACACTGAGGAGCTTTTCATTTTCTCTCTTTGGCATTGATGCGGCCTTTGAAGGGCCCTTGATCTGTGCATCTGTTTGGCGACATCAAAGGGAGCATGAAGGTATTGTCTCTCTGAGGAGAAGGCTATTGGAGTGATTTAAGAGAGATGGGTGTGGCCTAGTTTATGTACACACCTGGCAGGTGCTTTACACACACACACACACACACACACACATACGCACACATACACACAGACCCAAAGAAGACATTGCCATATCACAGGCATTGTTGATACATTTGCAAATCTTACATAGGTCTCGGTGACAAAATGCAAATGCATCAAGCTTCACTCGCTTCTTGTTTTCTCACCCTAATCTGCAGTGTACGTTCACTGATCTAGAGGTCATCGTACATGTTGGTCAAGCACAGGCATCGAGTTATATCATTAGGATGAGTGTAGATGCGCGTGTGTGTGTGTGGTAATGGGTGCGGCCCAAGTAGTGGGTGTTTAATAGGGAGGGTCTCCACACTTCATTTTTTCGTGCTTTTCTTGTAGCGCCTTCGTCTCGCTGGTTTTGCACCTCGTTTTGCAAGGATGCCAACTCCTGTTGTGCGCGAGTGCGATTGTGTGTGTGTGTGTGTGTGTGTGTGTGTGTGCATGTGTCTGGAGAATGTGTGTGTGTGTGTGCACTTTCGGGTGCGAGTTCACGCATTGCCAAGTTTACCGCGTACTTTCTGTTCTGGCTCTATGGGTGTGTTGGATGCGTGCATGTCACGGCGTTCTTATTGTGGTTTGGCTTGCGGGAGCGTGTGTGTGTGTGTTTTTTTTTTTTGTGTGTGTGGTCCTGCATTTAGCTGCAGGGAAATCCTGGTCCTGTCTGTCAGGTTTCTCCACTCAACCTCAAGGCACCATTCTCCTGGCAGCTCGATCAAAGAACCATACGCACACACAACACATACACTGTCACACTCACACACATGCACACATACACATGCATGGCCTTATACAACCCTTGCCTAAGAGGAAATAGGGTGTGGCCTCATTTGAAAAATACCATCACGAGCAATCATCTCACTAAAGACTAAAGAAGTCATTTTCTATAACACACGCACACACACACACACACACAAACAGAAAGCGAGATCATTATCATCGATATCTATGTACAAATGATCCCTTTCCATGATACGCGCAAACACATACTGGTTTGCTGTGTGACGAGGGGTGGCCACACGCACACACCACCTGGCTGCACGCTATTACAAGTGTGTTCTCACTTTTAGCTGAGTGTAGCTGTTAGCATAGCAGCTAGTGGCAGCTCGTTGCGTTTTCGTGCTAGCAAGAAAAAGACCAACACTTTTTTAATGTTGCATGAAAAACATCAAGAGGGTGTGAAGCAGCGTATACGGAAGACTTGCTGCCGACATGAGGTTTGTGTTTCTCAGGAAAAAACACAGGAGGTGTCGGGGCCACGCGTGGAACTGTGTGTGTGTGTGTGTGTGTGTTCCCTCTCACACGAAATCGGATTTGAGCAACTTCCTATGATGGTGTTTCATGTACTCTGTATTCCTCAAACGGGCAGCATTTTGGTCGTTTTGACCTTGTTTGCCTGGTTAAAACGTGGCAGCTTGGGGAGACAAAGGGCTTGAGGTCACATGAACACATGCACGGCGAGGCGAACACACACACACACACACACACACACACACACACATACACATATACAAATGACGAGGGATTACAGTATGTTAGCATGATAACATGATAGAGCAGATGTGCCATTTGCAGGACAGAGGCAGGAGACATCAGAGCTGCTTACACATAAACACACATATACACACATGCTGCTTTTACTATCTTTCTGAGGTTTTTCCATCGACTTGTGCATTACTGTAGCGAATAAAAGCTAACCCTACACCTAAAACTAACCTCAAACTCTTTTAGCTCTTCAGATAAAAGCTGCGTTTCTGGAGAAAAAATTGCTTTTCTTAATGGGGTACCAGCCAACTGTCCCCATAAGGTCACTATGGTCATGTATTTCTATCAGTATGGTTAGATTTGGTCATCACAAAGGAATATTGATGATATTATATCGATATTGTGACTATCATAATAATCCTCAATACTTCTGTAATTCTGACTGACTCCACTATTACACACAGTAGCAAGTAACAGATTCCTTCATATTTTCCCTGTTAAACATAAAATAATACCTTCATTAGAACCATTTTTAATATGACCTTCAAATGGGTCACTACTGTTTTGCTGGCACCTAAATATCATCATTTTGAAAATGTCTTCAAGTATCGTGATGGAACTTTTTCCGAATATCGCCGACCCTCTAATCTGTCATGCACGCAAACACATTAAACACATGCGTGTAGACAAATTTAGCAGCTCATGCACGCTCAAAGACCAGAGTTTTGTGCATCCAATTCGTGCAGACACGCACACGACGCCCGTCTCTGCATCTCTGCGTCTGTCTCACTCTCTGTCTCTGTCTCTCGCTCTTTCCTCCCAGCGGTAATGGCTCTGCGGTCGAGCCCTGCATTAGCTCTATTAGACCCGGCTCCATCCCGCTGAACCGCTGAAGAGTGTTAAGTCAGCAGGCTCTCGTGCGGTCAAGGGTTTGACCCCAGCGGAGAATGGAGAAAGAGACCTTGACGATTTTGTGGCTCGAGGCCGCCCCGTTTCTCTTAGCGGTCTGGCTAATGAGGAAAAGACCTTGGCTTAATAAGAGTCCACAACTGAGGTTGGCAACCTTCTAAACCACAAAGGGCTGCCTGTGTCATCTATTAGCACATAAAGTGCACACAGGCTGGCAACGCTCACACTCACACACATACAATTTTCGGCTGATGATTTTGCCGTCCTGAAACATAACGCTTGCTGAAGCATAAGAGGAGATTTTGGGAACACTGTGTTATCATCAGCCGATGACTCATGTGTCTGTTTTAACCGCGGGCGTTCTAAGAATAACACCTACGCTCGCCTCGATGCCTCAGCCTTTGACATCATTGCCTTAATATAACCATGCCTGTCCAAGTGACTGGTTTTTCAGTTGACCTGAGCGAAATTTTTAACGCTTGCTCAATACTTACATATCGTCACTGTCCAATGAAAAACACGTATCTCCACTTGTTGCGTTTTTTACATTTTTTATATATATATATATATATATGGAATGTGGGCAAAAACCTATATCTACCCACAGCAGTTGACATCTAAATGACCAAAGAAAAGCTGACAAATCACACCGTCAATTTCGGATTTATTTTGTATGATGCTTTATATGAAAAAATGTTTTCTCATTTTCCAGAAAATTTGGATTTTTGGAGATATGTGTTTTTCATTGGACAGTGACAATACACTAACCAGTTACACACCAAATCGACCCTAATACAGACTATATCACTTGGTCTATCGAACAAAATAATTTAAAACAGTCTCAACACAGTGGATGTGAGTCTATGCTGAACTTGAATTCGGTATCCCACCAGGGGCGAGTCTGGACCCCCTGAAAATCTCACACGAGCCCTTTACCCTACTCTAACAGTCTCTGCCTTAAGACACATGTTCCTGAGCCCCATCTAGCTCTAGCTCGGCCCCGTGAAAAACTTACCCCCCACCCATACGGCGCCCTGGTTCCCACCAAGCAGCAACAGCAACTTGTCAGTGCCCAGAGCCAAAATAAAGTTTGCATTTTGCAGTTTGGCATCTGATTAAAGTGCCCCACCTTCGATCAATGCTTCTAAATTGTCCTGCCAGACAAAAAAAAGGGCAGAGCTGATGCCAACCCATCGGTGCAGCAGATCCGGGTGATGCTACATCATCTGTAAACACGTCGCAAACTTCACCCTCTGCTTCAGAACAGCACCATGACTCATATGAACTAATATAACTGGACAGGACTGGGTGTTATATGGACTCCATCTATTTTAGCTCAGGTCACAGACTCAGTGACTGCTGGTTTGTATTTAGCAAGTATCATAGTCGGCCCAGGATCTACCGTACTGTTGCACTGACGACACACTAGCTTTACATTTGCACACACCAACAGTATCACGCAGCAATATGACCCCGATTTAGATTTGATCACTTTGTGTCTATTTGTCAAAAAAGTCCCAAGACAGCAGATGATAATCTGTGTTTCGCTCAAAAATAGCGAGGCATGATTCCAATTTATTCACTGCAACCACGCACGGTTATCAAACCGACAATTGAAAAGAAGAGGCATTGCGGGCACTTACGTCTGGGCTCTCGTGGGCCGTCCACGGTGACTTTGATGGCGCGGTGGTACGTGGCCACCTGGGGGGGGCCGGTGAACACAGTGATTGTCAGAGTAAAACTCTTCCCTAGGGGAGGGAATGAAACACATAGAGAGGAAATTACTTACAATGCAGCTGCTGTAGGCTACAAAGGGGAAGTGAGCAAGTGTCGTTTATTTGCCGCCCATCTTCCTCGGCGGTCATGTGGCTTTGGTTTAATGTCGCTGTCACTTTTGATACTGTGGTAGGACACTTTTTTGGTCAGCCAGATTCTTTTTTAAGATCGTGAGAAATCGATTCCTCTGAATAATGTGCAAAAAACAAAAACAAACGCTGGCCGTTTTATTCAGTGCCTGATTCGAAGTTCGATGTTCTGCTATTTTTAAAGGCATTTGTGTTCTCACGCAAGGAAGTCCCTAGTGCTGAATTAATAACCACGGTGTTGAATAAACCGAGAGTTTTCATGTAAGCACAACAACAACCACAAAACACTGCAAGAGTAAATTCAGCACTTTAGGGCTGAATTCAATAATACGGAGTATACTTGAACTAGTATACTGTATTATACTTTAGTATACTTTAGTATACTCAATACTAAGGCCTACTTTATATTAAGTCTGCATTCGATTATTTATAAGGTTTGTTCACAGGCCTTAAGGATTCTTCCGTATTTCAGCAGTAGTGCAGTGACAATTCAACACTTGGCACCTTCTCAACTTGAACTTTTTTTTCCTTTTCTTTTTCAACCTTTAAGCATGACAAAAAAAATAACGTCCCACCCAGCATTCTCCATAGAAGGGCTTTTAAAGTGTACTTTCGAAATCAATATGCAGTTTACTTTTCAAGTGCATTTATTAATACGTTCATAGCTACAGTACTATAGCAGGCCTGGATTTCGAGTAAACCCAAAACAGGTAAGACAAAATTTCACTTACAAAATGCACTGTTAAATATGCTCGTGCATGCATATGAAGTAGTAATATATATATATATATATATATATATATATATAACTTTTTAAAGTTTACTCTCAGCATACTAAGATATATGTGGTTAATGTACTGTATTGTGCATTAATTTTTTTTTCCCCCCACAAGGGCCTCTTTAATAAAAACGCGTTTGTGCTGTGCAGTGCTGTGCAGTCACACGGTCTGTTCCGGATTATTTCCAAGAGCCTGCTTTTGTGCCCATTTACTAGTATAAGACGTTGTTGCGCGCGAGACTGCGCGCAAAGACGCGTGCGACTTTAAGGTCTTTTTTGGGGGGGTCAAGAGGAAAAAGAGGTACTTTGTGGTGGGGGGGGGGGGGGGGACCAACCCACCCACACAAAAAAAAAAAAAAAAAAAAAAAAAAATCCCGGTTTAAAAAAAATGCCAAAAAAAGAGGGCACTATGGTGGCGGGGCTTTTCCCCCCATTCCAGGCCCGTG
>JAOUQW010000038.1:2663517-2676202 GCA_028565825.1 Olivaichthys viedmensis | reverse complement strand
TTCTTTATTCAGCACATTCTGTATCTGTGATGAAGTTGCTGTTCTCTCTCTCAATGAACAAAGCTTTATGTATTGCTGTATCGTGCTTTGGATACGACTGATCCAGTTTCAGCAAAGTGTTTTAGAGTGCCGTACAGTGGCAATGAAAAACATCCCAGATTTTCAATGTGCTCTCAGACTTTTGGACCCCACTGTATATTAAAAAAAGAAGATTTTTAAATTATTATTATTTACACCAGTGAGTAGTCACCTTTAATAGAAGGGGTTTGGTCCCAAAATCCTAGCTGAATTGTGTGACTGACCAACACAACCCTCTCAGCTGTGGCAGCCAGGCTGGTCTGATATGGGACAGACTGAGATCTGACTTCCTACTGAGCATGTGCATCAGACAGAAGATAAAAACAAGATATGATAGCAGAGATGTGCATGTGTGTGTGCGTGTGTGTGTGTATGTGAGAGATAACTTATGTTATATCTACGTAACCAGTCATGACCATCACACCATGAGAAAAAGATGGACAAAGAGATAATCTTACAGTATCACCACATGATGCACACACACACACACACACACACACACACACACACACACACAGCCTAGGCTGATGAGTATACTAGTTACAGTACTCTGTACAATAACTAAAGTGCATGCGTTTTCTATTCACTTTTAAATAACTTAATAAAAACTTATTTTAAAATAAGTTAATTACACCTACCATGAGCACTTGGCTTTAAACATATTTGGATGGAGATATCTGCACCACACTGTTATTTATTTACTTTCGTATCTTAACAATGATATATTTATGTCCTGTCTCTCAGCTATTGTCATCACAATCTCAACTATTGCCTGATTTTCTGTCAAAAAACACAAATCAGCCACGACCTTTGTTATACAAAGTGTTCCTCAGGGATCAGTTCTCAGCCACCTCCTTTTCATTTATTACATTGATGCCCCTTGGTCATATCAATCACTTTTCATTATTATGTTGTTAATAGCTAGATTCATGTTCGTACGAAATCTACCACTTCTGCTACCATAAATATGGTGTGGTAATATTACGCCAATATTTAAGATATGGGGCAAACTCTTGGACAAAATTCTTAAACTAAATACTGATAAGTTCTACTTTTTGGCTCCAAGTCTTTAGTTTATGCTACATTTGATAGTTGGGGTAGTCCAATCCCCTGTAGTGAACAGAGTTGGGAGGTCACTTCATTACTGTACTTACATACAGTTTTCAAATATCTGTACTTTACTTGAGGTTTTCTTTTACTTAAACTGACCTTTTTTACCTTGTTAGCTCGTGCCCTTGTTCAGATTGTGCACGATTCATCTGTACTAATCACTTAAAAGATTCTATTCATCCAATTTCATCAAACCAGTACGTTACAGCTGTTTCATGCAAGTGGAGTTAATTTGCATAAATAAGTGATAAAACTATTATACTTGGTGTTGGAGGCTTCTGTGTAATTGTATATTAAGTTCACATTTACAGGATTTTTGGCTGACACGAAAAAGGTAATAATGTGTTACTGCACGGCTGTTTGACTGAAAATGCAATGAATATACTGTACATTTTCCCCTCATTATTGTTTACCACCAAATAATTACTGAATGGCCATTTGATTGAAAACTGAATAAACAAAAGGGTGTTATCTGACTTTTGTAGAGTACTGTATTTATTTGGCAGATGCTTTTGTCCAAAGTGACTTACAAGTGTGGCAGAATCTAATCCAAGCATAAAGCTCTCTGGCACTCCTGGGATTTGAACTCAAAAACTTCCCAACCTGAACCATTAAGCTACCATTGCATTTTCAAGTCAAGTAAAGTCAAGTGGGTTTTTATTGTCATTCCTCCATATATCTTATACACCGTATACACTGAAACGAAATGTCGTTTCTACAGGATCATGGTGCAACACACAACAATAACATTTTTGCACACCTTCTAGTCTTAAACCACAGTTTAAACCACAGTTTATCCGCCATTTTATTGTAGTAAACATCACAAATGGCATTAAAATGAAACCGAGAGTCCACTATCAACTGACCGAACAGTGGCATAGTCAGAAAGAAACTAGTGTTATCAGGCCCCTGTTAAAGTACACTGGTGCTAGTAGCCTCCCAAGCACTGTTGCACCATGCACAGCGCACTTCATGCCTTAAGATTACCCATCCTTTACGCACTTAAGCCTACAATGTGAGCACCTGTAACAATCAAAATATAGAACTGACTGCATCTATTCTGTCAAAACTGCACAGCTCCTATTAGCCAATGTAACTTAAAAAGAACGTACACTGGTATTGCCACACACCGAAACATATTCAAATCAACTAATTATCTAGTCAACTAAAAAGTAATCTAAATCAATCGACCTGTCTAGCATGAAGCTGTATGATGCATCCAAAATATTTTACTCATACAAAAACCAGTTTGTATTACTATTACCCCAGCATTAAAAACTGGCCCATTCACTCCTGCATACACAAACTAAACATGCACATCAAATAGGAGCAAGTGTCATAAACGGGTTGCTTTATAATGCAGCCAAGACAAATGTTTAACCAAGAACAAAAAATAATGAAAATATGTAGTGCTTATTTGGAACAACATTAAAAGCTTCACTTCAGCTTTGGTGTCTTCCCTCATAAGCCTACATGACAATATGAAAATGTTAGGGCTCGCTATTAAAAATAGCAATTAAACACAGATGGGTCCCTAGTTTTTAAACACAGCTAGCTAATTTGGCACAATGCTCAAGATTGTCACAGTAATGTGATTGAGATAACAATAACGTTAGCAGCATTCGATTAGAAAGGAATATGTTTGTTTGTTAGATGTCAGATTCTAATCATGTCATTTTTTTAAAAACTAATATTTCTTTATTTTGCAATATGCATTGGCTAGAAATGTAGGTGTCGTCAATATTAAATAATTAAAATTCAGCATCTTAACTGGGTGATCCTAAGCATCACAATGGGCAGATCCAGCCCTGCCAAGCCCACCCTTGGCCACGCCTCTGATACAGTACTGTCACTTCAGTTCCCCAGACCTAATTTATTTCCAGTTAAGAATGGCATTGTCTCCAGAAATTACTGATATCATTCTCTAGAACTCCAGAATGAACCACACTGTAACCATGAAAGCACATAGACACAAATCTACACATCACAGACACAGACAGGACAGTAGGTGCTTATAGCCTTCTGCTGGATCTGGGACAACACCAGGTCAATCTGTAACATCAGGCAGTAGATTTGTGCTCTATTTTACTTCCTGTTGGTACCTCACTTGGCACAAATTGAGATGGACTCTTAGCTGGGTTAAATTATTTGGGGGTGATGTAAAAGAAAATCCCTCAGGTGAAAACTTGGGGTCACGTTATTCGCCTTTGGGTAAAGGCTGATTTGTTTGGGTTTGCTTTTTAGGACGAAGGACGCAAGTGTCATCGCTTCTGCAACCACGGTAGTGGAGGACTGGGAGGAGTCAAGATGGAGAGGTGAGAGAGCTGTCTGTACTATTGTGTTTAACCCACTTAACCCACCACACATGCGCAATAAATTCACAGTGTAATCTTGATCAACATGATAAGTTGGACATGACTTTTAAAATAAAAGTGTACCTTGAAATCTCGTACTTTGGATTCCTAGACTTCTGCGTTTTTCTCAAATTCACATCCTTGTCTACTGTCTGTTGTCATAGAAACCGCCATCAGCGGGCCGAAGGAGATAATACTGCCCATCGACGGGAGCAACAGCTGCTAATGGAGAAGAAGGCCATAATGTGAGTGTTTTTACCTTCCATTGCCTTAAAGGGGCAGTGTGGAGCAGACAGGCTACCTCAGTGAGGGTCAATGTGACATAACTAAGCACAGGGATAGGGCTGTTAATGCAAGTGCGACAGATTAATACATCAAACTATTCAATCAATTCATTAAATTAAAAATGTTTGTGTTAACTGCTTACATTATAGAATTATACACCAAGTCCAAGTCCAACACCAAGCATTCTTTTCATTTCATAAGTTATAATAATTTTTATATTAAATTATTTTCCTCAAACAGGATTAGATCAATCTTTACTAGAAGTAGAAGTTAGTGAAAAAGTAGTGAAAAATATAAGTAAAAACAGCAGCAATATCAGGTGTTGCTAAGAGATGACAACAGCTAACACTGTGTGTTAGGAGTATAATAATACTATTTTAATAAAATTAATTATTGTTTAAAAAATATACAGCATCACAATAATAATAAAAAAAGTTCTGCAAACAGGATATTCAGATATATTCAAATACAGATTTCTTAGAGAACTAAATCATTTTGCATCAGTTTTAAACCATGTATTTCTGAATAATAAGAATTAGCTGAGTAACATTGTGTAAAGACAGTTACAGACAGTTCATGCCTATCTCAAACATCCCTCCCATTCATGCTGAATTAGTATTGCTGCAATCTCTTCAAATAATTGGCTGGCACATGTTTCTCCTGTTCGCACCCCTATCGATCGCAGCTAATGTAATTTAGACGTGATTGGGTTTCAGTAGTCAGATTAGGGTTCACTGCTAGGTGACTGGCTCCGTAACTCCAGTCCATAGCCACTCTGGGTGAACATGAAATCAGCTCTTAGTGCTGCCCAAGGGGGCCAAACGCGGCCTGCAGCTCATGTGTGTGACAGAGTGAGGACAAAATAAACACAGTGGTTTTGAACCTGTGCGTGATTATCTGTAATTTATTTAGTCTTTAAGTGACATTATAAAGTCAAAGGTATAACAGTTTAAAATATTGTACATGGAGCCTGGTGAATATATTTCCAATATTTAAAAAAAAGCAAGTTTTTTTCATTTTCTCCAATGATCTGATCTTGTACCTTAGTGCCGTTTCTGTCGTGGAGTAATAAAGAATCAAAGGACATTTTTCCAGCAATATTCTCACAAAGAATGGCTTATTTTTTCTCAAACGACCCCACTCAGGTCGTAGCACCGTAATTGAATTTTGTCCAGCGTTGACCATTTGCTGCAGTCAATGGGGATTAGTTTTCTGAGTTTTCATAAGGTCTGTAGCGTAAGGGTGAAAAGCACTTTCAGTTTCTCAGCATGGCATTTATTAAAGCCACTTATACTGTAATTATTGTTTTATTTACTGAAGATAAACAAATTTAGCTTCTAGTACATTCATGAAGGTTAGAGATAAATAATGTCTGGCTCTAAGAAGTAAATCTTTATTTTATAACCATGCAAAGTGGCAATAATAAAATGACACATGATTTTAAATGCTTGTTTTAATTTCCCAGAATTCAGAGGGCCTGGCGTACTTCATTGGAGCGCAAACAAGGTTGGCAGGAGGAGCCAAAGAACCGCATGAATCATTTTGAGATGGCAACACAGGAAGATGCCTTTCCCACTAATCTTACCATTGAAGAGTTGGACCAAGACCTCACACTGGTAGGGAACCTAAAAAGAGAGACAGTATGTGTAGAGAAAAGATGTAAAGATGGATAAAGATAGTGAGTTGAGTGTGTGTTGGCATGATGCCCAGATCTGTAATTAGCAACTAATTAGATGAATTTGCTAAGCTGGTTGATTGATTAATAAAGTAGTCTGAGAAGTGCAGAGCTCTTGTTCCATCTGCCCTCAGAGCTCACGGGGAATTAAACACAGCTCACCACCCCAAAACACACACACACACACAAACAGCAGCAGGAAGACTTCTATATCAACGGTGGACTGATACAAGCACTGCAGTTCTCTCCCATCATCTTAGATAAAAAGTGAAAACAGAACTCCAAAGGGCTTGGAGGAAAAATAATTGTGCAACAAAACCAGCTGGATTTCTAGACAGAAGCAAGAAAACCTAGAGCTTTTTTGTTGTTATTGGTACTTTGTTGTTTCAAGTTCAAGTCCAAGTAGCTTTTTATTGTCATTTCTCCATATACCTTGTATTGGCATGAAATGAAATGTCGTTTCTACAGGACCATGGTGCAACACGCAACGAAACAGCAGCACGCTATACAGGACTGCATAAAGTGCAAATACACGACAGTGAGGATAACAGTATCCTCGGTAGCTTTTTTATTTTATTTGCAAGAGCAGTGAAGAAACTGTAACACCTATGCAAACCCTAAGATAAAGAGGCTAGCATGCAAATCATCAATAAAAAAAACACAAAAGCATCAACTGTCTTGACTGCTTAGCAGTAGTGATTCCATTCATGGGATTTATACACCAAGTCACATAGGATGTATCAGGAGTTCTTCATGTGAAACCAACAAGTTAGAATTGGGGCAAAGCACATCCACTAAAGAGGAGGCTATGTAAAAATGTGGGCTTTTTAACGGTAATGCAGTGGAGTGTTCAGTGCAGCCCGTTTATTTCTGCCCTCCGAAATGGCAGAGTGAACTCTACAACAAGATCTGTGGACAGGTACAATAGCCAGCATTAACCAGTAAAAAAAACATCCAGAATTAATATAACATTATTTTTACGCTGGCTAGCTAACTAACTGGTTCAAATTGGGTTTTTCCTGCTTGGCTAGATTTTTATCGTCTGCCTGGGTAAGACTGCCCTCCGTCATTTGAACCCACCATCTCCCTTAATTAAATTATTTATTTTTTTTAAATTTTATTTTATTTTTTACAATTTGGCGACTGAAAAAATTGTATTCTTATAATAGACACTAGGCATTTACTCACTTAGAAAAAAAACATGCTCTAGGTGCTTTATAGGCATATGGAGTTGATGTGTTCAGACAAGGTTGCGCTATTTTCCTAAACCAAAGCACTAATTACAGTTTTACATTGGCATGATTGAGTCATTACCAAACAGTATATGAATAGACCATTTGGAGATTTATCTTAGGAGCCTGAACACCACTCAAGTACTAAGTCTGCCAAGTATAAGGTACTAATAATATAATACTATAAGGTAACAAAGATATAC
The DNA here is from genome assembly GCA_028565825.1 of Olivaichthys viedmensis. Taxonomy (NCBI): domain Eukaryota; kingdom Metazoa; phylum Chordata; class Actinopteri; order Siluriformes; family Diplomystidae; genus Olivaichthys; species Olivaichthys viedmensis. Next base: position 2,669,265 of record JAOUQW010000038.1, on the reverse strand, counting down.
AGTTCTCAAAGGAGACTATGCCAGTTATTAATTTATTCTGGAGATCCATTAGGTCAGAGTGAATGTTACCATCTCGTCCTGTATCTCGTCTGCACCACTCAAAACACAACATTTCATTTCATATCATATAACAAAATGATGGTGATCAGTTGTGTATGAATGCATTAGATCATTATCCACATATACTGGATATTGTGTATCATGAAGCCTTAAGGTTCATTAAAAATAGTGAAGAAGTACTAATGACTAAACCCCGATGGCTTAGTTATTGGTATGATTTTATTTTACTTTAGGGAGACTCCAGGATTATTTATCTGTTTATGTGTCGTGCTTGTGCTTAGTATGTGCTTATGTTGTGCTTATTATGTTCTAAAAATTCAAACTGAGTTGGGCAAAAGGCCTTTAACTTAATTTAGGTCTAAATAACCTGCAGACAGAGTTAATACTTAAGGACCTTGCTACTCTGAGTAAATTTTAAATTATTATAAATTCCATGGGATCTAAATAAATGAGTTTTAACCTTCACACTTCCACTTCTCACTCATATAACTTAAATTTAGCTAAATCATTTTGCATTGTTTTTCTAATTAGTTACTAGATAAGACTTTGAAAATGTATGGGGGCATACAAGGTTAAACTTATGCGATGGCTGTATTATAATTCTGTATCTGGACCTCAATGCATTGTTGCCTTCTTGGTCAGGTAACCTGGTTAAAAATCGCCTGGCCTCTAGAGGGGGCTGCTAAGTGCACATGAGCTGAGGCAACTATGAGCACTGCAGAACACTCTGAGCCACCTGTCATTTCAGCGGTCTCTCACGTCTCACGTTCACAGGTACACACGCTTACTGGTGTCTCTATTACATGCTGTCTCTATTATTATTGCCATTCACTAAAGATTTACCACTAACCATGTCGCAGCTGTTTATTAAACATTTATTAAGCCCCTATAAACATGTCATTAACACGTAATAAGCTCCACAAGTATGCTTCTGGACACTGTAAAACTGCAAGTGACAATTTATGACTCAGACGTTAAAGCTTGCATGAGATGCGACACACACATATGCATGCGTGCACAGTACACAGCATTTCTCTTTAATTCTGCCGAGTGCCTCTGATGCTACGAAGGGCGATCTGTAATCTGTAGTAATTACATGTTGCAGAAAAACATTTTTTTCCGCCGTGGTAATGGCTGCAATATGTGTGTTGGTGTTGCCAAAGTGACAGTAACATCCCCTCCTCCCACACTCAGTCTTTCGACCACAACATACAGCCCTTGTCTCTTTCTTTTTCTCCCTCTTTCTTCTTTGTGTCCCTTTCCCACCGCCCCGACTCTCTCAAGTTTTTCTCTCAGAAAAGTCCCAAGTCTTGTGTGTTTTGACTAATATATGCATATCTCGTTACATTGGTCGATGCCATTTTGGCTCTGAAGCTAGCAATAACATAAATATTAACGATGACTCAAAGCCAACCCGGTCTCACAATTGCAGATTGGTAATTTACAATTTACATTTACATCTATTCATTTGGTAGACGCTTTAATCCAAAGTGACTTACAATTCAGCTGAGCAGATGAAAGTTAAGGGCCTTGCTCAAGGGCCCAACAGTGGGCAGCTTGGCGGTGGCAGGATTTGAACTCTAACTTGTATGAAAAGGTATAAGTGGTTATGCTCAGGGCGAAGACGGAGGTCTTCGGGTTTTTTTTTACAACTAGTTAGAATGTGTAAAAAAATTCAGAAAAGATCATTTCCTTGGCCTATGTGATAAATTAAGATAAAAAAAGAAAGCTACTGTTGGCTATGTGGTGTATAGAAACCAAAAACCAGCGAGGCATAGTGAGTGAGTGACTTCTCTCTCCATTCGTGTTGGTGGTTCATCAAAGGCCCCCTTTTATGAGGTCATAACCTCTGACTGTGGCGCATGTTTATGACGTCAGCGGCAACCACACCATCCTACGAGGTCTCTGTGCTTTCTCTGTGTGTGGCTGCTCATGCATGTTGATGATATCTTTGCCACTTCTCCCACTCATACCATGTTGTTATTCTTCTCAATCATATGTGGTGTTTGTGTGCCACAATTGGGTTAATGTTGAACTTGTGGCCACAATATGCTGTACAAAGTATGAATAATCTGTGACTTTCCAGTGTCTACACGTGCCAGAGTTTCTCCCCCTTCAGTGCTTTCATTTGTAAAGTGGGCGAGGCTACAATTTGGTTTAAAGCTTGATTAAGCTTCATTCTAAGCAATCGCAAGGTCGCTCCTCCCTCCCACACTGCTTTTATCAAAACTATACGTTCATGCTTAAATCGTCTCTTCGAGTCTGAGCAACCTAGCGAGTGAAAGTAAACTAGCGAAGCAAAGCAAACCTAGCAAGCCTAGCCTGCAGTGCTAACTCTATAATTGGGTAGGTTTATACTTGTAGGGTTAAAGAATCCTGATTCTCCCCTCTTGTGCCGTTGTTGTTTAGTTCTGCTTGGGTGGATGAGTGGACAGAGGGCTGTCAATCAGTGTGCTCATTAGAATAGTAGGCCACGTCCACCCGAACTGGTCCGATCAGCAAATTTAGCTTGGTGCTTGAGCAGAATCATATTTCTATCCTGTTTTTTTCTTTTAAACTTTACTGCCTGTTTACCACTCAACTCGTATCATGCAAATATTTTAAATATATTACACTCTGTTCCCTGGGACTAAAGTACATGTCTGCCCATGTGGAAGCATTCTGACTGAGTGAATAAGGACTAAACATCCTCACACACACACACACACACACACACAGTAGATCCCACTTGATCCTCCTCTACAAAAGACGCTGTTTAAACAACTTCAAGAGTTTAAAAGTAAAGCTCCTTTCCAGAGAGAGGGAAAGAGAGAGATAGAAAGAGAGAGAGATGCACACCCACCCCACCCCACCCAGGCAGCTCCCAAAATAATCCACGTAAAAGCGTGCCACCACAGCCGCTATAACTCAGGGCTTTCCCAAAATGAGTGTTCATGCGGAGTCAACACTAGGAAGTGCGCCTGCCTGCCAGCGACCGCTGGGGCCGTCTAGCGCCGTCTGCTAACCACATTTTCCCCCCAGAATACAATACCCCTTTGTGCTCGTGTGTGGTGGTCTCCCATCATGGCCGGAACTCGGAGAGAGAGAGAGAGACAGACAGACGGAGAGAAACTGGCAAACACGCACAGAGTGCAGATCTGTGTTCATCTCAAAAACAACTTCATCTGGTTATACTCTCTCTTAGGCTTAACGAGCTATTATGTATGTTTGCAACACGGTCTCTCATGAAAACACGGTCGTAGGTTTTCTTATATGACTTTTCTTGTAAAATGCAATAAAATGGCTTTCACTTATTACAGTTCCTACAAGTTCAACCAGACTTTATGAAAACATTTGTACAAATTTGAACGATGTGATTGGATTTCGTTCAATATCATATGACTGAAGTCATAAGGAAACACTAACCCCATCCTTAACCTTAACCTAAACCTTCAAAGTTTGCAAGTGTGAGACCATGTTGACGGATTTTTGCAAGAGATCGGGATGGACGCCCGACAGTGATGTCAGATATTAAAAATAACTGATCGATAAGCACATATTGCATTTGCAGGTGCTGAAGGTGTGGTTAGAGGAAGGCTAATGGATTTGTGCGTGGTGTGAAAGACAGAGTGAGAGAATGAGAAGACCTGGAAGGAAAACAAGCTGAGAAAGAGAAGAAGTTAGATGATCACAAGAGAAAAGTGAAAGAAAGAGAGAGGACTGGAGAGAAATAAACAGAGATAAGGGAAAGAGAAAGAGAAGAGGAAGGCAAGTCAAACTGCTCTTCCAGTTACAAATTTGGAAGAATTTGCACGAGTCCACTTGTATGTAAGGTTATTAATGGTTTTGGTGTGGTGTTAGTGGTCCACTTTATTGGTATGAACTCTAATGAAATCACGCTCGCTGATGAGAAATCCTACAAAGCATGTGACATAGAGAAGAATATTTTATTTCTGACCTGGTACTCCAGCCTGTCAATTAGGGCTGCATGATAAGGTCAAAAATAGCATATTGAGATTATTTTACAGTGTGGTTGTGATTTGCCTTGCAATGCATTACAACGACCTGTGATGTTTCAGTTAAAGATCTTGCGTTAATTTGACCAAAAGTAATAGTTTATTTGGATCACGTCAATGCCACAAGTGATCAAAACATCCACAGAAAACGTAACTGGAAACTCTAAGAGGTCAGATTGTTCACAGAACACATAAAAAAATTGTGGTTTGTTAGAGTGAGAGCTTATTTGCATATTGCAGGCTATTGAGATATCATTATTGCAAACACTTTTTTTTTGATAGTTATGGGGTTCTTAGCTTCCTAAAGGGGTTCTACTTAGTGAAAGGGAGTGAAAGCCTCTGTTGTAGGGTTCTATGTAGAACATTTAAAGGAACAAACCAAAGAACCCTTGAAGGTGCTAGATTGAACCTTATAGAGTGAAAGGCCAATATTGCAATAATGATTAACAAACTAAATATTGTGCAGCTCTAATGTCGATGTCATGTTCACGGTTGTGTGCATGACAAGGCATGTGCAAATGTGTGCATGTGATGTAGTTACATGCTGTGCACACACTTGATTGCTACTACAGAGTTTGTGACTAAAAATGACCAAGCACACACACACTACTGTGTGTTGCACACACAAAGGCTTGCGAAAGACGTTTCAAAACACTGAAAAGCCCTCGTGTCAAATACAGCAGAACACACACACTTTCAAATACACATTTATGCAGAAAAACGACTTAAGATGCAAGAATGTTAATATCTAATAATGTTCCATTAATTAATATTATTAGTAATATGTAATTAACAATTTTGAATGACTAGAAGGTAAGTGAGTGTAATGAATTACCTAATTACTTTGTGAATAATATAAATGTAAAATTTTCTGCTCATGCCCCATTAGCCTCAATTAAAAAAGAATATTGCATAAAGCACCAATAATTGAGTCAGCTGCCCCATTCATATTCGTATTAGCATTAAAATACAATACAAAAATCTTCATTCGTATGCTTTCTTATTTCTCCTTTTAACCTCAGGCGTAGCAATATCATCTCCTGGTTATGTTCCTCTCTCTGTCTCTCTCTCTTTCTCTCCTTAATCACTCCCTAATCTTCTGATTGCACTGTTTGGACCTTCTTGACGGTGAGTGTAAACTCATTTCACCAGTGCTGGAAAATATTGTACAGCTATCAGATCTAATCAGCTAATCAACGCAGGCCGTGTCATTGAACTGATTAAAGGCAAAGTTCCTAAAGAGCTTGTTTACAATGAAGTACATGACATCAGTGTTAATCATGTGCCATGTTTGACTTCCGATCAGTGAGTCATAAATGGCAAAGAAGGTAAGAAGCTAATGTTTCAAACTGATGCACCAATGCTGAATCAAATTATTTTCAACACTGTCTCATGTCTCACGCTTTAGGGTGCTAGATGGAACCTATTTTGTAAGAGTTCCTCTGGGGGAACCCCTTAAATGTTCTCTTTTCTATGTAGAAACCCTTTAGAAAGCTCAAACTGTTACCCATGAAAAGAACCTCTGAGGAACCTTTTGTTCTAAGAGAGTATGTTTAGACAGACAGCCCAAATCAATTTTTTTCAGGATGGCACATGAAATCTGACTTTTTGTATATATAATAATGTCACCTTTATTGTCACATATACAAGTACAGTACAGTGAAATTGATTCTTCGCATATCCCAGCATGTTG
>JAOUQW010000038.1:2645981-2658128 GCA_028565825.1 Olivaichthys viedmensis | reverse complement strand
CAAACGAGAAAAGGTGATCATGCACGCTGCCGCACTGTACCTTATCAATTTGACTTTATCAAAAGGAATGTATGATGATAACTATTTGTGGTTGTTTTTCTGCATGGTCAGAAGGACTCACACTCTTCTCAGCGTGTATGTGTGTTTGTGTATGGGTCTATCTAGGTGCGCTGTTTTTTGCTGTGCTGTTACCCGTTAAAGTGATCGATGGTCCATATTCCTCAGAGTTATGTGCATTACTGTATTATTGTTATTGCGTATTCCTATTATTATTATAATTTAGTCTTCTTTAATTTAAGATGATATAATTCATAGTTTGACTGACTGGTTTGTGACAAGTGTTGGTAGCTCCTCTGAGTACTAACCCTTACTCCCTGTGTTTAATTATGGCTCTTTCTGTCCTTCTAGCAACTATCTTGCACTTGTTTCTGTTTAATTGGTAGAAACTCTTGGCTCTTTAGAGCAGCTGTGAGCTTGTATTGGAGTCTGCATCACTTGTAAGCAGGGTTAAATTGGGATTCCTTTATTGGTGCCGTAAAATATTTGTGTTACTATAAAGACGTCTCAACATTGAGATCACGGACGTGATTAAAACAATCTGCTTCTGTCCTAATGACTTAATTTAACGAGCTGCAATTAGGTGGCCAGACATTAAGTTTTCAGTTTTTCAGTGTTTGCCAGTTTCAGCATCAAAATGATATCAAAATATCTTCTTTTCTTCTCTGACAAAGATGCATGATTACAGTAAGGCCCTTAAAATAGCAAAATGAACACAGCAGCTTACAATTGCCTTGACTGAAGGAAAACATTTTATTAGGCATTTCTCTATAAAGCAGTGTGAAAATGTATCATTATGCCATGCTATGATTTACATTTCCATCAAATTAAAGCTCAGCTATACTCGCGGCTCACATAACCCAAAGGTGGAGGAGCTCCGTCCTCCTACGCTTCCCCACAATTCAACCCATCTGCCAGATGAATAAACGTAAAAAGTAAAGACAAACCCTAGCAAATTAACAAATCTGTTTTCAGGGAACTTTCTGTTTCACAATTTAGCCCAAACCTATCCATAGGTTTTGCTAAAATCCATCTGCGACCTGAATTCCAGAATCATGCAAGGTTCTCTGTTCTTTGCCATTCTGTGTTCTATCATTCTGTTCTTTTAACTTCTTCTATTCTGTTAAGAAAACTCTGTCTCTTAGAAATGGAAGGTATTTAAGCATCAGGCCCATCAGTGACCGAGCCACTTGTTGTTTGGACATTTAAGATATGTAGATTAGGAGATTGTGGACAGGTTAGAATTAGAGCTGCAGGGAAGGCTCCCACATGATCAAATTGTTTTGTTGTTGTATTGATCTTTCCTGCACTAAGAAGATGATTCTTAAAATATTTGTTATGCTACATAAAGTAATATATTAAGTGCTGCATGCATTGATTTTTGTTAATACGCTACTGTGAGAACATATTCTGACCGCTGAGTTCTCAAAATGTCAGTGCAAGATGAACAATATGACTTGATCATAGTGTTAATCTACGCATTTTGATTCAACTATTTGAACCCTTTAAACTCCCAGGAGCAGTCGGTGGGTCCAGACTTATATATAAACGTTATTAGAATAATTGCGGCCATGGGTTTTCAGCTTTTTAGAAATGTTCTGCATGTAAATAATTATATACCAATGTAAATATTTTAGAAGATACATACACTTATGGCATTTTAATTGTCATTAACATTTCTAAATTCGGGTTACAAGCGGTGGTACCTAAATCACTACAGAATATGACACTCTCTTTCAATGATTAGTCACAAAAAAAAAAAAACATTTAATGAATGAAACTGTCGGTGTTATGCCCTGAGGGATTTTGTCTTCCTTGAGCTAATTTATCTGTAAAAAGCTTTGAAATCAAACAAAATCCGTTATTGGCTTTTGGCTTCTCCAACAAATGCCTTCCCTGGTTTAATTTTTACGGCCGAGGAATTGAAAAAGGATATCGCATGCCCACTAATGATTTCCAATGGTGATTATGGCAGGCATTTAAGTTCCTCATTTAAGTGCCACAGATATTTTCCTGCCAGTTCTCTGTATGCCACGGAAATATTACACACCAAAATGTCACTCTGTGAAAGGTCTCTTGATCAGTTTTCTGAGTGACATGACTCCGGGCATTGCATTTACAGCATTTTAGCAGCATTTAGCATTACTTTGGGACTGTTGATAATAAGACAGATGGAGAATGTCTAATCGATGGCTGGTTAAAAGAAGAGCGAGATGAAGGAAGGGGAAAAAGAATGAGACGAAATTTTCTGAACATGCTCCAATGAACGCATATTACTGTCACTCATCCAATCAGTTTATGTTTTCATGTAAACCACTGCCTGTGTAAGTGTGTGCGTTAGTGGGAGAGTGTGTGAGTGGGTAAGTACTTTCCTTCGGGTGAACGTGCGCGGCGTGCTTGGAAGCGCTGCAAAAAAACACTCTGCAAACAATTTAGGGTTGGTACTTACTTCTCGCGTATCTGTCTCTTATTAGCTCACGTAAGCCACAGTCAAGTGGGGGATTTTTCAAGTTTTCTCTTTTTTCTTGCATCAATCTTTGTTTTTTTAGTCTCCGTCATCTTTTATTTATTTGTTTTATTGATTTTTTTTCCCTGTGTGAATGTCACTGCATTCCCAAAAGGGAAGTGAGAGGCAGCGCACGCATCCAGAACGAGATTAAGGAGCGCAATTCTGATTCCCTCCCATTAAAATGGTATGTCAGTTCATCAGCAGATTACAGATGTAAAGTCTGTTTTTATTTATTTATTTATTCTTTTCTTTTCTTTTTTTCTAGCTCATGCCACATGCTAGAGTGACATCATGCTTCTGTTTAATGACACAATGAACTTTAAGTACCCAATGAGTTTGGTACAAATAGCCAAATAATTTTTTTTAAATGAAAACAAGCTCTGATTCAAACAGTAACCTAAAAGGTATTTAACCGGAGACCACAAATGAAGCTCTACTCTAAATTATTTTCCCAGTAACTCACTGCTGATTGAATTTCAGCCCTGCCAATTCATGAATTTAATTTGCAAGCCTTCATTTACCCAGTCATATCATGGGAGCACGCTGTAGTCCATACTGAAAATACATCATAAGCCTGCAGCATGTTTAGATCTTACAATAATTTTAAAAAAAAAATATATATATATATATATATATATCACTTATGTATTCTTTCTGAAAACGAGGTCAGTATCTTACAAAGGTCAACGTGCAAAAACGATCTCAGCTAGTGACCCAGGATGATTTTAAATTTGTTTGGCAGGTTCAGATCCTGCAGCAAAAAGCCCTTCCTTCCTAAGGAATGGAGTAGATGGCAATATGGTTTTGCACACACACACCCTGAAGGCCCACTGACCACAAAAAGGCGAAGAGAGTATCCTCACTCAGGGGGGTAAGTGGATGAGAAGTACACTGGTTTTGTTTTATGGTTTCTGAGTTCCAGTAAAGGTTGGTCTACAAGAAAGTGCGCTTATAATGCACCAGGCGGCGGGGAAGCCATTACGAGACTGCACCATTGAAAAATACATGCTCAGATTGAAAAAGAGCAAATTGCACACACACTAATGATTTCACCGGTGCTTTAATACACACAGTTTGAATAGAAGGCAGGCCAACATTACAGCAGTGGACTTAAGCAAGGTGACACCTGCAGGGGCATTCACTCACTCGCTTTAACATACACACATTAATTCAAACATTTCTAACTTTTGTAGGTACACATCAAGTTTGAGAGATGCTTGTGTTGCCCAACCTGCTATTGTCTGTTTCTTGCCTAAAGCCATTACTGGAATTAACATTAATATTGGAATTAGCTATGGATGGAAACGAGGGATGACCTACCTCGCAGCAAAGTGGAGTAGTTGGAGAAAGAGTCAAAGATGCTGTTCGAAGCCATGTGTGATGTCCAGGAGGGCCAGTTCCTGCACCACCACTGCCCTCTGAATCGCCCTAACAGCGACAGCCTGTTGAAAGCAACAACAGATGCAAGAGAAAAGGGAGGTTAAAAGAGTTTCTCGGATCACATAGGCTGCTTGCAACCAAGAATTTGGGGTCGGTGAGCACCACAGGAATCTGTAGCCACAAGCCCGCTAACAGAACAGCGTATTTGAGTATGGGGTGACGAAGAGAAGCGGCATGAATGGAAATTGCTAAGGAAAGAAAAGGACGTGGGCAGAGATACAGACAGGATGACAGTTAAGAGGTGAACATACCTGTGACAGGATAGCAGACGCTCTGTCGGTTTCTGGTTTTGGAGGATCAGGTGTGGGTCACTCTTGTCGTGGTAATCGCCGCGGCGATGGCCTGTCAGTCTCACATCTGGTCACGGCTCCCGCGGCGACTCTGCTACTCGCCCAACACACTGTCCCATTGGTGGAGTCCAGGTCACATGTCGTGTGAGGTCACAGGACTACTCCCTCTCGCTCTTTCAGTCGCACCCGATCGTTCCTCTGTTTTTCTCTTTCCTCCTTACGTCTGATTGGTCAGCAGATTCTTTTTAAATGATTTCCCCTTCCTCAGCTGAGGCCTACTCACTTGTGGCCCACAATGACTGGAACTGCGCAAACTAGTTCAAAGAAACAAACAACTAGACCCAAGTGGACAAACGGAGGGCAGAAACCTACCGAGAGACGCCCAAGGAGGAAAATGAAGAGCACTGAGAGAGAGCGAAGAGCAGAATGAGCTTGCAGAGAGGAGGGAGAGAGTGTGTGAGCCGTGTGTGTGTTTGTGAGCGCTGGTGGTTTGGGGCCTGCTAAACCAACCCTCCACCCTCACTTACCACTTGATAGTATCATAATCTTAGCCTCATTAGAAGCTCTCACTCTTTCTGTTTGACCTGATTGTGGTGACTCATTTTTTCCAGAATATTCACATTTCGACATGACCTGAATCTCTGCAAAAAAAAAGTGGAAATGATATATGTTTTAGTCTTTGATGAAACAGTGTTGCAACTCTGTTCCGACTTCTTCTTTTCATTCTGCTATATTTATTTGTATGTCTGTCCTTTTCTCTTCATCTTTAGACGCTCCATCATGTCTAGCCGCTGGACAGCAAACCTTACCAAACGTCTGCCCAGTCAGCTGACACAATGCGTGCGGTTTGCAGAACACTCAGACGGTCATCTGTGATTATGTATTTTGCATGTGTATTTATTGTGATGTAAGATTGTGTGTGTGTGCGTATTTGAAACAGTGTGTGTTTGTGTGTATGTGTGTGTGTGTGTTTGTATAATGTTGGACATACCACTTCGCACCCTCACTGCTCTGCTAATGAGCACTTCTGTGTCAGTTGGGTGGCAGCACAGGCCAAATGACAAGGTACCAAAAGTGTGTATGTGTGTGTGTGCCCGTTGGTATGAAAATGACATGCTCCCAGCCAATGTGGCCGATGGCCGAGGCCACAGAGTGGCATGGAGGCTTATCAGCAGTATCCCGGCCTAACCTCATGCACACACACATCTCAAATCTCACTTTTCCTATGAGGTTCGACCGACTTGGTCAACCATGATGCCACATAATGCATGTACTCTTGAGCACTACAGTGCTGCCCACAACCCAATTGTGACACCATACCTGATAACGACAAAAACTTTCTAAAAACATGCAGATTAAGAGGCCGTGTGTAAGATATGGGTGAGATATTTCACATGCTCCAGCCACTAAGTCGACATGGTTTGCAAATTCGTAAAAATTCACATGACTCGAGAGGACTTCGAAATGTTGCGACGGTTAAGTTTAAGCCAGGGTTAACGTTCAGACCTTCTTTTGTATGAAGTCAAATAAAATTAAGCGAAATCCAACCACATTGCCCTCACTTTTTCGAATGTATACGGATTTTTCATGAGACAAGGTTCCATGAAGCACAGTGTGAAATAATTTGATCCAGTATCTGATGCAATTTCAGAATAACTTTGGATTATGGCAGATCACAATTTATAGACAATGGTAAAAATCCCATTCTTAAGCTCTAATGTCTAAGTGTCAACAAGATCTCATAATTGAACGCTTGTGTGACTGCAAATGTTAAATATGGTCAGGTCACCATAGATTTTAGAAAAACTTTAATACCGACCTTGTTTGGTGTGGATACTTTTTCTTTAGTTTGTATAGTTTGGACCGATGTGAACACTACACCCATACTCGAGTGCGCACCAAACAACTGAACTATGGCAAAAATTGGGGCTCCCAGTCCTCGTCCAAGTAACCAATCATTCAGTACCTTACTGGTGGGAGCACAGTTTTGAAGATTCCACACCAAAATGACATTGTGAAAGGGACTGAGTGCTTGTATTACTGCAATAAAGTTAGTTTCATTTTCAACGTCTTTTTGGCTAATAGCTTTTGAAAGGACTATGGTAGCCAATACAGAGTTACCTATTCGCCACAGTATGACCACACAGAACAATGCACTAGATATTTTCTCTAATAAAAATGCATTTTTGCATGACCTACAGACGTAAAACAACCTCTATAACTATCAATAAGAAATGTCTATTAAGAACACACGCGTGTGCAAACAATTAGGTGTGCTTGAAAATCATTGTAATGTGAAACCAACCAAACCAAAAAATCAAACCCTGGTAAGGACTTTAACAAACAAGCTACGTGTGAAAACAGCCTAAAGCTTCGTAACAAAGCGTCAACAAGATCTCATGATTGAAAGTTTATGCGAATCCAAACAACTTCATATGAATTGTTACATAGGATTACGGGTTTTCGTAAAGATTTGAGAATAACTTTAGACTGTGGTGGGCCACCAGTTACAGATGGTGGTAAAAACTCCATTTGAAAGTATCGAGAAGATCTCAAGCTCAAAAGCCGGTGCAAATGCACATGAATTGTCAATACTTTGAATGAATTGTTACTTATGGTAAAGGGTAAGCCTGAGACCTTGTTCGTGGAAAAAGTCCTATGATTTTTCCAGTTTCCTCTTTTGCATATCTGTTCATTTGAATCCTTTATGAGACCAGGTTGGGCACAGTTTTTGGCCGTTTATGAGCCTATGAATCCCATGTGAAGATGGGGACTGGGACAAACACCATCTGCTCTGTATTTTGGAAGGTTGTTTCTTAGCAGCGTCATTCGCTAACCGCCATCGAGAACGGTCAAAAGCAACACTGGGGTTAGGGAAAAGAATTTTCTGTGCCCTTGTTTATCGAGCCCCTGTATTTAAGCTTAATATAACTCGAGTGACCCTCCGCCCCACGGGTGGAGCTGCACCGGGCGGTGGCGAGCGCATGCGGTTGCTAGCGCAGCTGCACAGGGGCTTATTTTGTGGCGTAAAAATTGCAGGCTTCCCCATGTGCAACTCATAAAGAAGGGAATGCAGTGAAGAGGGTGGACGAGGGACGCTGAGGTTCAGTGGCCGTCCTCGCTTGACACGTTTTAGCCTGGAAAAAAAACCCCCCTATGACTAAAAGGTGCTGATGCTAATAGCTAAATCAGTGCTACTGATGCTAATGGGGGAAATCGGAGGGTCTGAGAGGGAATGAGTGAACTCCTCTATTTGCTGCACTTTTATAACCTTGTGTACTTAATTTTTTTAGTTCTTGCGAAGTACTCATGTACCCAATGCCAATGGCTTTGCAATGTTTTTTTGTTGACACGATATTTCATTCCTATCCCAAATCCTGTTATGAAAACATCCCTCAAAGATGTTCCTTTTAATGTCAGAATGCCTCATTATATGTTTTTCTTTGACATGATCCTTCTCTTTTATATAAGAATGACTGTTTTTTTTTAAAGTTGTCTGTAAAATACAAGAAAAAATGTGTTGCTGTGCACACGGTGTTAACATTTGAGAAGAGGTGTCAAGCAAGTTAAACGTTAGTCATGATGCAAAATAGACACACGTTTAGACCACATCGACAGAATTGGGCCACGACCAAAACTGTCCCTGTTCAGCTTCAGCCTCGGCAATAACACACATGAACTTTTGGCTTGTCAGTCATCCCAAAAGTGGTGCATCTTCTGTCTTTCACGGGTATCACAAATATACCCTTCTAATGAAAAAAAAGCCCACCGTTTCAAATGGTGGTGTCATTTAGCACATCTTGGTACTGCGAGTAAATTAGTGACTTAATTATCATAACTAATGAGTAAATGAAGCAAGTATCAGTGTGGGATATTTTGATGCAGGTTGCACATTTTTCACAGGACACATAGAGCAAGTCTTAGGCAATTGTAGCTTTTTTCTCATCATTATCTCACAGTACGAGAGAGAGCGAGAGACCGAGAGAGAGAGAGAGAGAGACATGTTTACCACCTTCCCCCTCCTTTTTCCACAGAGTTGCACCCAAACCATCGTCCTTCCTCTTTCTCACACTCGCTGTGTGTCCTTCGCACGACATCCTACATGTGAGAGTTCCAATGTGAAATTATGCTCACAGTACCAAACATATTGTAAAGGCCAAACTTTTAATCATAAAGCAGGTTAGGTTACAATTTTTTAAAAAGCCTTGCTGCAAAGATTCTAAATTACAAGCGTAAGCAATAGCAATGAATTTAATGTCTAATAATCAAAGGCCAAGTGTGTGATTTGTCTGTGGGCCATGTATACAGGAACTGTATATTGCATTTTTATTTATATATATACGTGGCACTGGACTAGTTTTTTTTTTTTTTTTAGCATTTTTCAAATACAGAGAGTTGCCTGGCCAATGTAATAAACTTTACATTACAGGAGTAATCTGGGACATGCTCTGGCTCGCCATGTACATAATATATATTGCAGTCCTTCTTCAGTAGGAGGTCTGCTAACCTCAGTGAGACACTGGTTAGATGATTTTTTTTTTTTTATAAAACATCCTTAGCCGAAGCTGTGCAGGACCACAGGCGGTTCATTCTCATAGCTTGCTTGAAATGAACACCATAAGCCCTTCGCAAATGAAATATGTTTAGCCATTGATGGTTCGTTTTTTAAACCTCATCTATGATGAGTCAGTATGCCTCTTACATCGGCATGAGAAAATGTGCACTTTTCTTTTTCCATAAGTGAATTTTCAATATATATATATAAAAAAATAAAAAATAAAAAATAAGCATGAATTCATATCAACTCGCCCTGTTATGCCATTGAATTTATATGATTACTTGTACCTGTTGTTTATCTGTACCTTGAATTTTTAAGGGTTTGGTGTACTCTAACACAATTCATCATTTTTGAAATATTGAGTTAAAAATGACCCTAAATGTACTCACTACTTTAAATACTACAAATAATTTGAAATTGACGAGGGTTAGGTTTATTCTGTGCCGACATCCATACCGCTCCACGTATACTTTTAAAAAGTAGCTACTCACTCGTGTCAACGTCATCGCTTTCTGAGGGAGCCAAATGGCCGCCAGGTCGACGTTCTCTTACCATCGGGGGGAACAAGTGATTGATGGTTAAGCAGACCAACCCAATTAAACACAAAATTCATAGGAATTCTTATAAGCCCCAAGCGATTTTGTTTGATTTAATACGAATGAAGTACTAAAAAGTACCACATCAGCCACACCCCTCGCGCTAGCCTTAACCATTTCTAACTTTTCATACGAGTTGGCTCAGGCAAATTCTCCTCAAGATCGTGTTGGTTTCAGCTCTCTGCAGGGCCAGAAAGCCACCAGGGCCGACCTCAGCCCTCACCATCGCACGTTTCCTCAAAACCAGACCAGATCAGACCAGATCTGAGCCAGAAACCCAAAAAAGCCATCCGCCACCGCCAACCTCCAACCTCCATGCTGCCAGCAAACACACTTCAAACGTGCATCACACACAGTGGGAACAGTTTTTTCTTTTTTTTTTTCTTTTAGTCATTCGCTGCACCGAGGCACTGTAGCTCTCTTTTGATATCCCGCTCATGTAGCTTTCTTTTCCTTTTTTCGCACATTTGTATGGCCGTGCATGCGTGTGATTGGGTTCTCTCAGTTTCGGTTGTGCCTCGCGTTGTGTGAAACAAACGAGCGCAGCCTGGCACGTCTCATCTGGAGGAGGTTTGCTCTGTCACAAATGTTGTTTTTGAGAGTTTGAGTGGGGGGATGTGTTTTTACTGAGCTTTCATGCTTCTTTCTTTAATTACTTTAGAGCATATTTACACATGCGTAACTGTCTGTGTATGAGTTTCATACTTTTCTATGCATGCATGGATGCAGTTATGCAGTTATCCATTTATGTATGCATTAAAAAAATTAAATAAAAAAAAGAATAACAATGTGCTTGAATATGCACGCGTTTGATCGCCGTGACTATGCCTGGTATGTAGAGCATGCGAATTTGTGTGTGTGCACAAGTGCGTGTGTGTGATTGCCCTGTTCCCTGTTGATTTCCTGTGGTTCAGACAGAGGTTTTGTATGTGCCAGACATATGGGTAAGCGCTAGCATAGGACAGGATGTTGATGTGTGCTCTACTGTATCAGCCTAAATGCAGCACGTCTGCACGCACGTATTTATACGCACCTGTATGTTTCACGAGTGCATGCATGAGCAGCTTTGAGAACTGCGAACATTAGGGAGCGTGCATAATATCAAATATATCTTCAAACTGTTTCCTCTTTATTTTCACTCAGTCCCATAAATAACGCCAGAATAACACTTTTTTGCTGCAGCAGCATGCAATTCGGTTGCATACTTCCAAAAAGCATACAAGATATTATGCATAAGTGCATGCAAATGCAAATCCTTTATGGCATCAGCCAGTTTCAAAGCTCTGGTTCATCTGATGCCATTCTTTCCAGAGGTGAAGGTGCAGCTTGTGCTGATCAGATGCTCAGGCACTGATGGCAGACAACACTGTGAGAAAATGCAACAAGTGACAGAATGCTGGGCTAAACCAGCACATCAAGAGTAACCAGATGGAGAGAGGAAGAAAGAAAGAAGAGAAAGGGAGTCAGGAAGAAGGTATAAAGAGGTTTCATGTGGGCTTTACTCGCTTTCTTGTTTTATTGTTGTTGGTTTTGTCTTCTTTTGTGCCAACGTTCTGGTGTGAAAACCTCAAGCTTCTTTATCAGATCGTTTCTGATCAACGCCATGTGTTGCAGTCGTCTCTGCTGTAAGTGTTTTGAGGAGAAAGAGAGAAAGACAGAGACTGGGTGAAAATGGGAGGGGGGGGGGATGAGAAAACGAAAGCCTGGACAATGAAAGCAAGACAAAATGGACTGGAAAAGAGCAGAGACAGTAAAAGAGAGAGAGACATATATAGAGGTGTGTGTTGATGTGTCCTGCACGCACACACACCACACACATGTCTCTGTTTAGGCCTAATGAGCAGACAGAACATGTGTAACCATCTGGATAAGAGAAAATCCCCATAACATGCGTGTGCGTCTGTCTGATGTCTTTAGTGCATTTGATAATCAACACAGACTAATACGGAGGTTGTGCTTGAGTTGCCCAAGACTTATAAACCAGTAAATGTTGAAAGGCGCTGATTCCTGCGTCTCCTCATGACACAGTATACCTGCTGATCTCATTGACCAAAACATAAGATTCATGAGAATCTGCATGAGCCAACTCGTATAAAAAAGTTATGAGTGGTTAAGGTCAGAGCAAGGGGCAGAGATAGCTGTTGTGGCTTTTCTTACAACTCCATATGAGTGAAATCCAAAAAATAAAAAATACTCTCGCTGGTTAGAACTGGGTGAACCATGATGAGGAAATAGTTATACAGTTAGTATTGCACTATACCGGTATTGATTTTTTTTTTTTTAAGAAAAAAGCAATATTCTCAGATGCAGCAACATCCCTTGAAATATACAACAGAACTTTTTAAACATGGTGGCCTACTTTTTAAAGTTCCAGGGAACCTAAAATTGCTTTCTAAATAGTTTAAAGTTGGTCACAATTCACAGTACAAAGTATGAATAACTGGTGACTTTCCAACACCATAATTTCACCCCTTTCTATATGAAGTGGACAGGGCTAATCTTGGGTAAGGTTTGTGTAAAACTTTATCCTCACCTATCACAAGAGATCCTGCACTTTATTGGAGCTTTTTCCCATGGACAGTACTTTGCCCCTCCGAGATAAATGCTATAATTTTGTTTCTCGCTGCTAATAGACATTTTCCCCATCCTGCTGCTGCTGGGACACTTTCCCCAGTCAATATTGTTTACAGACAGTTT
>JAOUQW010000038.1:2614688-2631621 GCA_028565825.1 Olivaichthys viedmensis | reverse complement strand
AATACATATTAAACATCTGTGAAATCTAACGCACTAAATGCCTTGTTGGTATAAATTAAAGGTCTTTTTAATTTTATCCTAAAAGTATGCAAACTTTTGCTTTATAATACATACACTATTACAGGCTTTAAGCGATGACACCATTCCGCTAAATTTCTGGCCACGCTATACCACTTTCCCCTGCTCGCACTCAGTTTTCTGCCTCACCCTCCCTCTCTCTATTGCTCTCTCTGCCGTTACGTTATTCTTTTCCCCTTGGGAGATTAGTGAACTGCAGGTTGAGACTTGATTCAATTTCATCCTCATAAAACGTTCTCCAACACAGAAAAATATTTGCTGTCAACAGTGATCAGATTATGTCTGTGGAGATCAGAGATCAGGAGAGAAGCGAGGAGAGTGCGTTACTGAAGCAGTGTCCATTCATGCTAAGAACCCAGAGAGCGTACACACATACTTGCATTAAGTTATTACTTTCTAAGCTGTTGTTTGGTGTGCTTTTTCTCTCCTTTTGATTGGCTTTCTGGTCGATTCCCTTTACGGACCCCAACCTACTACACGACTACACATCAATTCGAACTATGAACTGTTAGGGTGAGGGGCATGGTTAGAATTCATAGCTTTTTTTTATGTCTTAATCTATATGAAGCCCAGCAAAATTGTTCACGCTCTTAAAATTCCGACTAATTTTGCGTGAGATTGGAAACGTCATCAGTGTCCCAGAATTGTCATATAGAACCTTATAATTCCAAGGTCTTGGAATTATACATATTACAATATTCGCAAAATATTGCACAATTACTAATATCTCTGTAGTTATGATCCATACAATTAAACATGTTAGGTGACTTATTAAACTGAGGGAGAATAAAAGAAGCTCAAAAAAAACTTTTAACCTTGAAGAGATCAACACAGGACCCCAAAAGTCCAGGCTGCATTGTGCTCATCATTCCTAAGCGTTTCGAAGGTCTTTGGTGCTTCAATTGCTGTAATCTTGATAAAATTTGGGCATTCAGCCGCTCTGAAGTTGTACTTTTTACACTGTTACATAACCTTAACCCTCAATGCTGCAGCATCTTCAGGACACACTTCACTTCCAGAGACTTGACTAACAAGAAACAGGCAAAAACATCACTTATAATCGGTCAAATCATCATTCCACAAGGCCACTTTACTCAACAATAACTCCCACAAGCCAGTAACTTAGCCGAGTGATGCTTCAAACCTCGCTCGGAGTCCACAACCTTAGTAGCTATCATCTGAAGATGATTTACGGCCTGCAATCATATGAAATCACCAGGCGGGGAATATTAAAACATGATGTTGACTGTGCTCCATCACACTGAGTGATATGGCCTCTTTTCTTTACTGGCTGGCCTTATTGAGCAACTGCTGAATGTGGTGTGAACATACAGCTATATCAGGTTCATACTGTTTTATCTAACAGGGTTTATACTGTCGTTAGATCTTAAAGATGTGCTATGGCTTTTGGGTTACAGGGTTCTGAGAGTAGCTTCTCCTGCCCAAAAACCAAAAATTGCAAATCTCTAGTGGATGTACACTAAATTGCCAGTTTATTAGGTACATCTACCTTGTACACGCTCATTGGCTATTTTATCATGTAAACCTAGTACATAGGTCACTTCTCTTCTACTCTGTCCATCAATGGAAAGGGCCCACCAGAGAACCGCCACTGACCAGATATTATTTGGGTGGTGAACCATTCTTGGTGTTGCGGTGGTACGAGTGTATCAGGTACAGGAGTGTTGCTGGAGTTTTTAAACACCTCAATGTCACTGCTGGGTTGAAGACCAAAAATATCCAGCCAACAGCGGTGCTGTGGTCAGAAACTCTCCATTGCTGAAGGGTAGAGGACGATTAACATACACTGTGCATGGAAAAAGATGAGCCATAGTCTCTAAATGTACATTTTACAGTACAAGATGTACCAATAAAGTAGGTGTGTCATGGCCAGTAAGTGTACACACAGGCCCTGATTTACTAATGCAAACTGATTTACTAACAGGGTCCACGAAGGTTTGCGTCTTCCATATGAGCGAAATAACACGTCTTGTTTTTGCAATGAATATGCAATTTAGGGTGTTTCTACCAAAAGGTGCAAAATATGGTGCCTATGTAAATAGATCAATTTAGCAATAGCAGTGTGATTTATTAAGCCTGACAGTCAATTCAGGAACAGCGATTACGTGAGAAAATAAATAGGACTGAAGGGCAGGTTTTAAATTTGCGGAAGCCCGTTATCACAAGTTGAAGGCAAATTTATACCATTTAAGCCTCATTAATAATGAGAAAGGTCATGATTAATTATGCCATAGCATTTCAAAATAATCAGAAGGTTACTCAAAAATGAAGTGTAAATAATATGTAGGTGTACCAAATAAAGTGGCAACTCAGTGTAAATTGAATGTTCTTGAGCGATACTTCACTTGTAGTGCATAATGACGATTAGATGATGCATATGCATACTGTATATGCATATGCGAATGCATATTAGATGATTAAGGATGTTCTAGAGCAAGTCGTGTCCTTAAGACAACCTGCTCTACAAAACAGTGCTTAGACAAGGGACACTAGGAATAACAAAGGCAAAAGTCCAAAAGTCCTGCTACTTAATAATTAGCAGTTTCTTCATCTTTTTTTTTTTTCCAGAAAGAAGAGACCAAAGCCCTTCCAAGGTTCACGAATTTATGGGGTTAAAGGTCACCATGATAAACTTCATGCAAAGCAAAGTTAACTACCAGCCTTGCGTCCTTTACAATTTAAGTGAATTGTATTTTCCACCAAGCAAATTTTATTGGCATTCGGTCTGACCTCTGCTTTGGGCTGTATGACTGTCATCGGTTTTACTGGCTAATAAGCTGTAAAATCATCAGCCATATTGGGTTTGTTGAATTGTAAGGTACATTGCAGTCAGTTCCCTCGCTATTCAAGCCCATATTGGTTTGATATTCATCAATTTGACCGATAGGCCACTTGGCGCAGGTGTTTGAGTGATCTCGACTGTCTCTCGATCTTCCAGCTCCTTCATCATTGTCAATGTTTCGCGGCCCACCCGGAGCCCTCGCCATCGCTGCCTAACCAGGACCAGACCTCCAGCTCTTCCTCCCTTTCCTCCCCACTCTCCCTTCTTCCGTCACTCTCATCTTTTCATCTACGCGAGCTCTACAGTACATTTGCAAATCATTTATTTCGCTTTGGTTTTTCCCCCTTGTCCTGCCCCTCTCCTTGATCAGAAATCAGCGCGGTCTGGAACTCGTTTTAACGCGTTAGTTGTAGCGTGCGGCTGCCTATTGGGGGACATTTTGCACTTTCAGGCTTTTTATTACCAATAGGAAGAGAGGCCTGGTGGGGGAGATTGCGAGAGCATTGCGCTATAATGTGAGATTGAGCACGTTTTTTAAACACCGAAGCTTTTAACTTCTGCTCCAGTAAACAGAGCAGTCGCCTCCAAACAGGAAGCAGCAATTACCTTGTTTTTCTTCCAAGACTTCCACGACTTTTAATGAGAAGGAAAAAAAAGAAAACCCCAGTAAGCAGTAAAACGACTGCCATCACAGCTCGCGCCGTCATAGTTTTCTAATTTAGTGAAGTCGCAAAGTCAGCAAAAACACGGCTCCTGCGCTGTCCTGTGCTTAAGCCTCTGGTAAAGATTTTACATTATGACTATTACTCTCAGTAAATGCTCCTTCTATTTTTAATGAGAGACAATAGGCTTTGCAGCAGCAGACTGCAGAAGGGAACATGGCCTGCTCAGAAGAGCGGTGAATTATACATGGAAAAAATTATGCTCTTAAAGTCATGTATCTTAACAGGCCATTATGCCTTTTGTTCGATGGAAACAGAAACAATATTGATGCACTTATATTGTAATTAAAATTTGTAATAAAACACTGTCTTAATGCATCAATTCCAAAAGTACAAACTGAGGCCCAATTTGGCCAAATAAAACAACTGTATTATGTCTCTTCAATGCATAGATTACATTTCTTTTATTACATTTTTGTACAACATTGTCCTTTAGAAATTGGATTACATTGTATTGAATGTAATTATTTTTGGCTTGGCTCTTGTTGAGTTCTCTCTCTCTCTCTCTAGCTTGGAGAGGCCTGTCATAGGAGGCTTGGGTCTTTCCCAGTAGCGTAGCCATTTGTCTTCTTCTGCACTTCATCTTTTTAGGTGCACTATTCATCTGGCACAGGCGGCTGCATCGAGACAGAGTGTAATCTATCAAATGGGCTGAAAGCCCTAATTAACTTGTCTGTGAACCTCATACACACATACATAGAAAGAGACAACCAGAAAGATAGATGGACAAAGTCAGGCTTTGATTTAACTACTTTTATTTTAAAAAAGAAAAGAAAAAAAGGCTTGGATGATGTAAACAGCAATACCTTTTTGGTTCGTTCAGCAAAACATCTGTTTTGGGAAACTGTGAATGATCCAATAAACAGCCTGGAAACATCGTTTGACAAGGAAATATTCGGGTGGGTTACTGCCATGTGATGAGTTTTTAGTTACCCGTAAACATTACAGCCAAATTTTATCAAGCGCTTTATTTTGATGCATAATACAGTTTTTCTCAATTGATCCTGCACTACGCACTTTAGTGTTTTTCCTTCTCTAACACACCAGATTAAAGGTAATAAATGAGAAGTGCAGATTTATTTATTTAAATAGGTATTTAATGATTTAAAATATATACAGGATTGAGGGAATCTTATATATATATACATATGTCTTTTTTGCATACAAAGGCATTTTTTACAGAGAATAATAAATATGCATAAATATTACATGACCTCATACCAATCTTAGTTTTCTGTTGTCGAATAAAGGTGCTTACAGGGTAAAATGACATATTAAGGCAGAAATAAAGTTCTAAAGTGCAAAATTGTCATTGTCATAAGGTCCATATTACATTCCTAATGTGTAGAAAACATAAAGTCAAGAAATTAATTAGAAATGAATCTCGATGGCATATTTCTTTTGTTTATTTTGCTGTTTTGAAATCCCATTTCGTCTTTGACCCATATACTATCAGGGAGCTAAGAAAGCGCTATAGTATGAAAATGATGTTAGTAATGATAATAAAATCCATATTCAGTATGTCTCATATTTGCAAAGTGGTGATCAAGTGTGGATGTAGTTGCTTTGATGAGTAATTTGGATAAATATACATACAATTGTGCTCTATTATCATTTAATAGGTTGTTCATAAAATATTTGAAATACTGAATATATTATATAAGATTTTATTGAATAAAACAACAACTTTTATGCAACATGCATGCTACACTATTCGTGTAAATAATATTATAATGACGTCTTCAATAAGTGATAAGTGAATATGTGAATACAAAGCAAATATATATATATGTAAATATTTATACAGTATGTACAGTATGTCATCGCCACCCTTCAGATTCCCTTTTTCTGATGTAGGACTACCATGTCCCTGCAACTACCCCACCGTAATTGTAACATCATACTGGAATCATAACATATTTATAGATATTGCAAAGAAATCAAGGCCAAAAGCAGCAGTGAGATCTTTAGAAGAGCCGCTGGATTAGAGCCAGTTATAATGCTGAGGATGCAGAAGATACACACATGGATTTCTGATAATCCCTTAATGTTCTATAGTGTGGGTGTGGGTGGGTGGGTGTGTGTTTGTGTGCACCACAGGTCCATAAACACTTGTGGTCTTCTCCTGTTCCTTCCCTTTGGCCAGAGGATCAGAGCCATGGAGATGCTTAATCACCAGTTCTGGGACCTCTAAAGGACAAGCCCTTCATACCGTGTGTGTGTGAGTGTCAGATCATACATTCACTCATACACAGTAACAATTTAGTCTGGTAATATCTATTTCTGTTTCATGAACATAATACTGTTAGAAATGTGGTGTCATTTACATTATTACTGTCGATCGACCCAGATTTTACACAAAAAATTAATAAACATTGTTCGTTTTCCATAAATTGACGTTAATGCGCCTTCTGCTTTTATAGTCTCTGTGGCCGCGAGTGTAAAAGCCGCAACTTGCCCCTCTTCCCACAACCAAATCATGTCAAAAAGCAATTAATATCTTAATACCTCCATCAGTCTGCAATGGGGCCATGGCCCTCACCTCTCTCTTTCTTTTCCGTGCTTTTTTCCCCTCCATCAGACGGTGGTTTCCCTGAGGTCCTGGTGGTCAGATGTGGTTTTCGGGGCACAAGGACTCCGACTGCGGCCAGTGTGGTCTTTTACCTCGCCCAGTTAAGCACTCAGAAGAGAGAGAGACGGAGAGAGACCACAGGTCTAGAGTCTTAGTCCTCTAATGCAGTGTCCATCTCGCCATCCATTTTACCCAAGATGGCGGCGGCTTCAGTCTCGTTCAGCGAACCATGAACTCGCTTTACTGTGGTTGCGCCCCAGACGTGATGACATGGTGCAAACCTTTAGACAAAGGTGCGTTTTAGACAAAATATTTATCACTAATCGCTCGCTTCCAGCTGTGCTAAGAGGAGGAAGTCGTTTAAAGCAGGGACATTTTTAGCAGCGCCATATTTATTTTGCTGCGCGTGTCCTTTGGCAAGGGAAGTAGGAAACTTGCGGATGGCCTTGGCAATGTGCGCAATGCATCGCATGATGAAAGAGGCAAAAAATAAATGTATAACTCATGCATTTATGAACCATCAAAAAGGAGAGGCTTTTCCCCCCACCTCAAACCACATGAATCTGGCCATTTAGTTGCACAGCGTGTCTCTGTGTGTGCTCATGTCTCCTATAACTCTTTTCCGTCTCCCTCTTTCCTTTTCCTACTCTCACTGACTTTTCCTTTCTTTTTTTTATTCATTCACTTTACACTTACCTTACTTATTTTTTATCTTCTGTTATTATATTATATAATGATACCTGTTTTTTTGTCCACAGAGCTTTTGTAGCTACATGGTATTTGCTTTGCTTTTTCTGAAGCTTAAAACTACTAAAACCTAGCCCTCGATTAATGATTAAAAGTCTACTAGGGTTGCCAGATTGTGGCTCAGAAGTTCGGAAATCCTTAAACACATTGGTCTGGGCACAAATAACCTTGTGCTGATAGATATACTTTAGTGTAAATGTAATTTGAACACAGTTTGTGTTAATAGTCAATTGGGGATGTTTTAAACAGGAAATCCAATCTAGCAACTCTGATTTATACATAACTACCTCCTCTGCAGATGCGCGCCTGCTTTACACCGATCCTAACTTTATTGGTTTATAACATGAGGAAATCTTGTTTCATACACGGCAACATAGTGTGTAAATCTCAAATTCGGATGGGGGGTTGAATGTCTTTTTTTTTTTTTTGCAAGAGACGGCATTTCCTCGCACTCCCTTTAAATCAAGCCCCGTGTGTCTCTATGTCTTGTAGGTGTGTGCTTTTTAGAGAGGTGGTTTTGCTGCCCTTCAGGCCCACACACCTCGGCTGTCTGGGTGGCAGTCAGTGCAGTAGTGTGAATGTTGAAATGCTCAAAATCTGTGTGTGTGTGTGTGTGTGTGTGTGTGTGTGTGTGTGTTGGTGGATGGACCCTGGATGTCGCTATAAGATGTCTCTGCTTGACTTCAACCAAACAACCATCAGACATTTACATCTGATCACACGTATACACACACTCCACCATGTGCTGCAGTACACACACCCCAGCTCTACATCTGTGTATAAACTGTTTAAATCCCGTCCCGAGAAACACAAGCACAAAGAAAAGCAGGCAAAAATATCTAAATGTCAGAATTCATTGTGATATTTATGCATCGTGCAAAAGTAGTAACTTCAAAAAAAAGTTAAAATTCATAAAGAATCACTCGTCTATCACGACTGACCGGGGTGCGTTCAAGCATCGATTGATTTACTCCGTGCCTCGCTGACAGCACAGATAGAAAGCAGTCATAATTCCGCACACCAGGGATATTACATTCCTGTATCGCTGTCAGCTACATTAACTCATTTCCTGGATCTAAACTCTATTAGCGGAGCAGGCTGCACTAGCATTAATAAATCAATGAAGATGATGGCTGATGATGGGCCTCTGCTGGAGATGGGGCATTTTCCCCTTCTATAAACTCGCTTCCATGGCTCTGTATTTTAGTTAATTTGGTAGCATCTCTAAAATAACTTCCGCCTCAACCCAGAAATCCTTTAGCCAACACGCTAATGAGTTGAATTGGCATGCTACACTTACCCCACTTACCACTCATCCCAATTATAGACGATAAGTCTACAACGTTTGCCTTCTTAATTTTGCCCTGGTACAGTTTTGGCTTTAAACTTTGGAAGGCAGGGCCTAGGAAGTGGAACGATACAAAATTGCGCTAAAGTAAAAAAATTATTTCAGTTGTCCAAGATGGTTGCCACCAAAAAGTTACAGCGTTTAGCTACACAGTGAGGTTTTGTTCGTGTTTATAGATTACAGTAAGTCACACTGTGCAATAAACCACATCAGCAAGTGTGTGTTACATTACAGAACTGTAGCTGGTTTGGGGCAGATATTTACGGAAAAGGTTTTAGGTGAGAGGGACTTTCATTGCAGTACTAAAGAAGTAAACGTCAGACAACAACGTTGGCTGTCTTGGCTGATTGACTGCACTGAGAAACATTTCAGTGAATTTGATTTTTTGGCTTCACGTGTCTCGAAGACGATAGAAGAGACTCAGCTTGCGGGTGGGAATTGGCAGTCACTAAATTAGAAGAAAATTGAGGTAAACGTTTTTTAAAAAGAAAAGAAATGGTACCTATTCACTCTGCTATGAAAACACAATTTATACTGTACAAATGATCCAATGATTGCTGTTAAAGGTTTACAATCACTGCACATCACTTGCAACAAGTCATATGAGCATAGACATACATCTTGTGATATGTACATTGGCTCTTTAACAGGCACGTTCACTTTCCACTTTTTAATCTTTGACTTAATTTAAGATGAAATCAATATAGAAACCAGAGTCTGCTTCTTTGTTTTTACCACTGACAGAAGTTGTGGCTTAGGTTATTTCTTGATTGCCATGTTTTTTTATTCTTCCATTGTTAGAGATTGGCGTTCTCTGCGCTGCCAGCAGTTCGTTAACTTGTCTGAGGAGTTTGGCATGACACAAGATGAAAAAAAACAAAAAAAACATTTCTGAAATCTTTGCCCATGAACCAATTTATATGGAGCCACTGTGATGAGAAAAAAAACTCAGAACGAAATAAAAGTTCTGTGGGATTTCGCGAGCGCACTCTGTGGTTTTGCTATTGTCGATTCTCCATAAATGTGTCCACGAGGCAACTGATCTCGGCATCGTCGGATTATTGTAGCGAGGTTCCAGCTCATCTTTCTTCTTTAGTGAAAAGCCATGCCTTCAAAAAAAAGATGCTTTCCTCCATTATAGCACAGCGCAAGGGCCTGGAACCAACTACATGCCCCCACACACATACACACACACAAACACTCGGATCTCTGAAAGGGCTGGACTGATCAAAGCCGTACGCAAGGAAGAAGAGGCACACGCACATGCACGCATGCACAAACAAACACGCACACACATATACTTCCTCCCTTTTTTTTCCCATTTCATCTTCCCTTGGAGGCATATGGTGTTAATTGGATCAAAAGTGATGCTCTTTTTTTTTTCCTGAGGGAGGGCACGCATGTCACTGATGTGAAAAAGTGAAAAATAAGTTCAGCTGTTAAGCCCTGCATCAAGCGGAACTCCTGGAAACGATTAGACGCTACAGACGAAGCGGCAGCGTCTGTTCCGCCGTCTCGGTCTCTGGTAGAACTGGTAAAAAGTGTGTGTATTCATCCCAGAAAACATGCGCACTGGGTGCCAACAATGACCTAGTGCAACAATGTAATAGGAAGCAATCTTTTTTTTTGCAGTACTGCACAGTAGGAGTTTGGTGTCAAAAGTACAAACCAGGACTTAAAATGAACTTTGTAGCTAATCATGTTAGCTAGCTTTTAACTTTTCTTTATATATTTTTAAACTTTTAAGCAGTATTTGGATGTAAAAACTTTTCACAAATTTTTGCCGTCACTATTTGACCTGGTGTTTTTACACTAACTGAATGTTGCCACATTTGGCCTAATGAAGCTCCTGCAAGGTAGACAGAACATATAGAAATCACAATTTACACAATGTAGGTGTGAGATTAACTGGCAGGAGAACAGTCAAGCTGTGAGAAGAACATGTGCATATCCAAGGAGGCACACGTAAAATGTCGACTACATAATACAAACACTTTATTAAATGAACAGCGGCTGGTAAATTAATGGAGTTACCCACCAGTGCAAAAGTCCACATGCATTTGCCCAGTTTTAATCAAGCCCTGAACTTCTAAAATTCTAACTGAGAAGTGGGGATGCCAAATAGGAAAACTTCTGGAAACTGTGTCTTTCTGGATGATGCTACACTGCTCTGTATTGCATTTATGTACTTATTGATGTATTTAGGCCCCAGTGTCAAATCTACATTCACTTCTATTAAATTTTATTCTTGCCAAAGAGGTCATAAACACATTTATCCCAACGTGCGCTTTTAAATATTAATGCACGCCATCAATGCTCATCTGCCTAATGTCTTGCAGTGTCCAATTAAGATGGAACTCTCTGGTGAGTGTGTATGAGACGTTACAACCCATCGTTCACACACGTTCAGGCAGAATGAGATGGGTTTATAAACCCCTGTTGTGCTCTTACATTTACATTTACATTTATTCATTTGTCAGATGCTTTTATCCAAAGTGACTTACAACTGAGGCACTATGCAATCCAATGAGGCACAAATGCTCCTAATTAACACTGATGTAGTTTATCTCATTAATAACCCCGTTGTGAAGCAGGTACTAATATGGGATCAGAATTTGAGCCTTAATGGTACAAGCAATGCTTCTTCAAGTCTGAAAGATACTATCGATCAGTTTTAGTATTAAATAGCATGTACAGTAAATAGACTTATGTTACCATGGGGCTCAATTCATTGACCAGTTAAATAGGTGTATTATAAAAAAGCTGATATCTAGACAAACCAACTTCTAAATTATAGCTATAATTTGTTTGGTCAGCACACGTCACTCAGCTTGATCAGTTTATCCGCTTTGTATATCAACCATCATGAACAATGGTTGTGTTTCATTCACTTTATATGTCAGCCAATGAACAGCCTCCAAAAATAATTTAAATAGGTGTTCTTAGGTGATATAGTCTCTTTAAATGGCCTTTAGGACTCTCTGCTGTTTTTGCATCAGGTATATCAGAGCAGGAAAATGAAGAGTGCTTATATAAGATGGGTGAGATTTTATCACTGATGATAATGTATTCTTACAAGAGTTTTGATGACTGTTTCACACAAGACGCAAAAGGAATTAAACCCTGAAGGTGAAAGCAGTCTGCTACTGCTATAGCTGCTCTTTAAAAATCATTACCCTCACCTTACACCCTGCCCCTTCACTTCAGAGGCCCACTTTGTGCCCTCAACCCCTCCAAACTGCTTCATCCATCTTTTCAGTGGTGGACAAGAAGAAAGAACGAATGACACGCCGCCCTAATCGCTGTCCTAATCAATGCCATTACTGCCACACTCTCCACCCCAGTCCAGCATCTTCACCTCCGGGGTCACAAAAAGGTCCAGCTATGCTCAGACACACAGATCAAGGTCAAGTTCAAGGTCAAGGGTTGGAAGGTCCCATTTCCAGGAAAAAAAGGTCACAGCTGTGCAGGGGTGTCCACGTCTACCGGGCAGACCGCAGGTCCGTCTGGGCAAGCGTGAGGTCGTGACCCCTGCCTTTGTCCTTAAGCGGCGAGTGGCTATTTCCTGATGCTCCTGCGGTCAGCCACGCAGCATGGACAAGCTGCTAGAGAGATGAGACACGTCGTGGTAGACAATGAGTCTCCCTGTTATTCTGCCCTAGTGGC
Source organism: Olivaichthys viedmensis (assembly GCA_028565825.1). Taxonomy (NCBI): domain Eukaryota; kingdom Metazoa; phylum Chordata; class Actinopteri; order Siluriformes; family Diplomystidae; genus Olivaichthys; species Olivaichthys viedmensis. The sequence continues at coordinate 2,619,685 of JAOUQW010000038.1, read as the reverse complement.
CAAAGAGGGGTCACACTCATTCAGATCTTCAGCATCAGCCTACGCTATTAAGCAGACATTTGAGCCATTTATTAGTACCAGTAATGCCTGACCAAATGGGCAATTGACCTATAATATCAGCTATCATCTAACCGTATGTCCAAAAACCGCACCATATTCGCTATACAGTACAAAACAGCTCATTCATGTCGGGTAACATTTGAAGGTGACCAGTGGCCTATACAGTGGATAGGTGTGGTTTGGGACACATCCACAATGGACTGATGATGGCGAGACAGTTGCATTGGTGTTTCTTGGACAGAATGTATCTATTTTGTTGCAATAAGATGATCAATTTGTTAGGCCGAATCACAAATGGCTTCCTATTCACTTTGTTTGTGCCCTACACAGGGTATAACATAATGGCACTGTACACCCTACCTAGTGCCCTATATGCATAGTGTAGAACGCCATTTGAGGTTCAGCCACAGAACATGTGCGGCTCCTTGTGTTTTTTTTTTGTATTTTAACGTCCGATGATAAAGTTTGCACTCACAAGTACTGGCACATTTGGCTGTGTTTGGAGGCACACACTGCTGTGTCTCGTGCTCAATGGTTACTGTGAAGAAGAAAACCGGCAGCACCACACACTTTTTAACATCAAATGAGATATGTCTGGTTTAATTTCAAAATGATTCTTTGAATTTCGATTAGTATTTTACTTCTCGTGCCTATCACGAGTCACCACCCAATAACCTCCAGTGAACTCCTCCTATTTTCATAGGTAGCGTTATGTGATAAGAGACCGACACACACAAACTCAGCCAGGATGGGGAAAGGTCTGGGTTTAGGTTTGTTACCGAGCCATGCCGCACGGGGGAAAATCGCTATAAGAGTGTAGCATTTGTACCTTTTCTCATGACTTTATTCGGATTTGTTTCCCCCTCGCTCTTTCGAATTTGGACAAAATTCTCATGAGATCCGGTTGGTGTGTTAGTTATACTACATGACAGGCACTCCGAGATGGCTTGTATACTTTCCTGTCATATCCAATAACCCAAGAATACTTGATCACACTGTGAACTCCTTGTGATTTGTATGCTCTGATTGGCATTCTGGGAATACACTGTCAATCTGTCACTTGATTGAGGATAAACTGTGAGATGTGCCAGCTAGCGATTTGCCGCACTGCAAAGTTTAGTTCCAATTCCAAATCGCATCCAAATCTCAGCGTCTGAATCAGACCTTGGATGATCTCCAGGAGAAGGACTAGGCCTTTTGTATGGTGTTGAATTAACAGGGAAATTACAAGAAATGTTAAAGCTCATAATCAATATAGTTTTGTTCATGAAAGCAGAAATAAATATACACATATAAATACCTACATAAATGCAATAATGAGTCAACTGGTACTAGAACAGTATCAATTCCCCAAGTATTCTGGTTTGCAGTATTCTCTTACAGCCACAACCTTAACCTCAATAGCTGGTTCTTTGTGTTAAATTGGTAATCAGTATTGTCTTTTAGGCTGGTTTTTCCAAGAACTGTTGTGTGTCACTTTTCTACTGTGTGATGAATAGTGACATGAGAGGGATATGCCAGGTCAAAATCAGACCAGAAGTCATTTAACGTACACTACATCTCTTGATTATTCATTTCACCTGGGACCAAACCTGGGTACCACTGCCAAGTCATTGCATGTTTGTGCCCTACTTCCTGGTCTTTGGTTTCTTGTATTTTGACATCTTTCCTGGATGGTATCTGGATTGTGATTTGGTTTGTACACTCTTAGATTCCTACATGGAACCCTTTGTAGGATTCTATATACAGTTGAATCTTCCCCCTAAGAGATAAGCCATTGAGTGTATTGAGTAGCAGACTGATTCTAGTTTGTGAACAAGCTCTCTAAAAGGAAGAAAGTGGATGAGAGTTATGGAGTGGGATAAGCAGGAGAGCTTTAAGCCACACTCATAACACTCCTAATCTTTCTAGGGTTTTCTCAACACTGAGTCCAGAACCTTCAGCATTTTGTTTACCTGGTCTATAATTTGCATTTGTCTATAATTTGCACTATGCATCGGTTCACTACAACATTTAATATACAGCAATGATTGTAGCTATGCAAAGAACAGCAAACTAACCATTTATGCTCGAGAATAAAAACATAACTTTTCTTTCCAGACCCGAGGCTGTTTGCACCAAGAGTTTGGTTCGTTTGGTTGGGTGTGAAAGCAGTTTTCAAATCTGGGTGCAATTTCTGGTCCACCTGAAAATGTTGGCCTGGGGTTCACTTCAAGTAAACTCAGGTGTGGACTGTGCCATGTGTGAAAGCAATCCATCCGCTCCCGAGGCTGGGCATTAAACAGCGTGAGTTATTGACTCTGTCATGTTACTTCCGATTTTAAGTTTCACTATGCCAGGTAAAGGCATGTTGTGGTCTGAAGAGGAGATGGGAATGTCTTCTAGATATATGAAGCGAAGCCATTCAAACACAACTGACTATATAACTGACATATTTTTGTATATAAGCGAGCAGCTTTGACTGAAAGGCTTCACCTGAACTGTTAATCAGTGCCGAGCAAAAGTAAAGAAACGCTAATTAAACCATTAATCCCAGCTTATTATTCAGTTATTCGTCTTAAAGCATATTATGAATTATGAATTATAACTACTAATAGGAACTATTAGGAAAAGTATGTAGTTATGAGAGTGATAAATGTAAGTCTGGACCTGGCAATGGGGTTCCTGGGAGTTTAAAGGGTTAATTAAATAAACATTAATAAGAACAATAAACTCATGTACCCATTATCTTCCATTTTGTAAAGATATTATGCTCAGCAGAAGTAAAATTGCGCAATCAACCAGCGATTCAGAAGGAATTTGTCTGTGTGAAAACAAACCTGCAATGACAAAGCCATTCCCCCAGACAAGCCCAGAATCAATCCTGGGTACAGACTTGAGTATTTGGGTCAAGTCTAAAAAATGCCATGTGACACCCAGTGATGTAGTACTCAAGTCCTGGACTTCAGCATAAGTCTGAATTTTCACAAGTCACTTTTGTTATGACTTGTGGACTTGTTTATCTATTACTTGAGACCTGATTTGGAGACTTATTATGAACGTGTGAGATTCGCACTTTGATTTTTTTCTGAATTTTGCAGGTAAATAGGGTACGGAAATAATACTTTCTTCAACATTAAATAACATTACTCAAATTGAGCTACTACATCCTGCTGAACTTCACAAAGGTGCCAGAGCCCCTCTGCTGAATTTAAATTGAATTATCAATGGTGGCAACGTTTCCCCCAGAATTTTAAAAGTAGGACTGTTCTGTTGAGAAGAAAAAGGCTATAGTAATAAAAACAGGAGCTGGAGGGTAGGCCTCTTTCTTTGATTCTCTCAATCCCTCTCTCTCTCTATCTCTCTCTCTCCAAACACACAAATTACACATGGCTTTCTGCAGCATTCATAACAGCTGCATCAACCACACAACCTCCTCTTAGAACCTGCCAAACCTATGAGAGAGAGAAAGAGAGAGAGAGAGATGACTTTATAGGGAATGCAGAGGTTCTGAACTCAGTGTTCAGGAAACCATAGGGAGATTAGGAGTGTTAGAAGTCTTCCTTGAAGCTCCCCTTATTTCCCCCACTTTCCTCCTTTTTTCTCATCCATTTCTCCATCCTCTCATCCTAACCACCCTCTCCTGTCCTTCTACTCTTTATCTTCCCAGTTCCCACCACCGCCCCGAAATATAGTTTATTGAACCGCTAACCTCTGCATTTTTAACAGTTTCCAGGCTTATCAGAATTCAGAATTTCAAAAGCAGTGAAACGATTGCGAGTTTATTCAGGCAATACCAAGCTATTCATTACTGGTCAATTTTCACTCTTTAAGACAACAAAGGCCCAATTACGATCCGCACGTAAACATATAATCTTCGAGGAAGCCTATAATCCAGCAGCTACAGTCTCTGAAAACCCTACAATCCAATGTCATACACAAAAGCTCCTCCCAGGAAGTAAAGCCATTGTGGCCGTGAGTGTACATACACATACGAGTGAGAACAAACCCAAGCCACTACGGACACCGCTGCTTCCCACAACATGACTTCCTGTTGACCTTGGTCATGTGACCAGTAGTGGAGAAGCTGGCTTTGATCATGCTGCTGGATTATAGGCTTCCTCGAAGATTATATGTTTAGGCGTGGGACTTAAACGGTACCCATGATTCGCATTGCGCCAAAACGGTAACGAGTGCGCGAGCGCGCCAGCCTATAGCAGCACACCATCCGATTCCACAGACACAGCAGTGGTCCCAACAGTGCCAGACCTTTAAATTGTGCCCTACTCCTTGTTCACTACAAATGTGCACTGCTTGTATTCTCTACCAGACAGGGTACAGCTTCTGTACACTAACCCATTGCAGTGCATTGTGGGATTTTAATCAAGTGCACTGGATATTCTCCCTTATCCTTTTAGACTTGACTCTCCAAACAGTGCACTGACTAGTGAGTGCGTTTTCGGACTTGGGAGCAAATGGGTGCAAATGGGTGCGACCCCAACGCTGACCTCAAATCCCATCTCTGAGAGTTCTATTACTCTATGCAATTCATGCAGACTTGATGAATCATATCGTGCTCATGTTGTTTTAAATCATCATTGTGGCGTCGTAGGTTTCTTGACCAAATTCTGTGAACTAGTATGAAGCCAACACAGTAATGTCATTATGTGGCCATTCATTTGGCACCGGAAACAAATGGGATATTCTGCAAATTCAACCGTGTCCTATACATAATTAGGTGGTGCCACGCTTTAGTGTGCACTTGCACCACCTTTTGCTACCTTTCCCATGTCTAAAAACACACCACTGAATGAAAGGTTCTGTTCAATTACTGTCAGATTACTGGGAGAGCCAAGACATGAAGACAGAATGTAGACTTTTTGCATAAACAAGCTCCAGTTAGTCCAGAATGCAGCTGCTAGGGTCCTTACTAGAACCAGAAAGTTTGATCATATCAC
>JAOUQW010000038.1:2593418-2614588 GCA_028565825.1 Olivaichthys viedmensis | reverse complement strand
TACTGTAGAATAAGTCTGTAATGTAATGAAACGTGGCGAAGGTGAAAGGGGTGTGCAGACTTTCCGGCTTGACTGTAACTAGCTTTAAATGTAGAAGCCTCTACCATTTTTTGGTCGTGTCTGTTTATAACATCTCATCACGTAACTGCCAAGTCACAAACTTTCATGAAAAGTTTCAGGCTGGTATTTACAAGTTTGACAAAAACAGAAACTTTTACTAGTTTACCATCATTCTGACCCGATACAAACGCACTACTATTAGAGTACCTCCGAGGTAAAGGTTCGATCCCAGATATGTTTTTTGAATAGGGTAAGCTCATATGAAGATTGAGTGGAAGTTTGCATCTCAGTTATGGAATGAGAACAATTTGAATTCTTATGATTAGATGTATCCTCTTACCTGCATCTCTCTCGATTCTCCTCCTGCTCTCTCTGCTGTCGCCTCCTCTGACGAGCCGTAGTCGCGGGAAATGAAGGATGGCCGGCTGACTCTGAGCCCTGTTGTGAACTCTGACCTGGCTGCATGTGAGCATCAAAGAGGTGCTGCTCCACCGCTGAGCGGATCGTCTTCTCCAGATACCTACAGAAAGAGAAGGAGAGGGAGAGAGGGGTCAAGACATCATCATCACACCCTTCCATGTGCACGTAGCAACAATTACATGTACAATGAAGCTCATTTCTCTATGCACATTATCATAATGAGTCGTCTGTGACAATGATTTAATGAGGGCGAATATATTATCAGGAGATGCTGCTATTACGATCACTTACTGTGCCAAGTCAGGCCTGTAATGACCAGGAGAGAGCTGGGGGCTGGAGGAGAGAGGAGAGAAAACATGCATTAGACATTAAAACAAGGGCTCCATTAACTGCTTCTATAAATCGACTGCAATCTAAAGAGTTCCCAACACACTCATCAACCAGCAAAGCCAGCATGTGATGTCAATGAGCAAAAAACATGCAACCTCTTGTTCAGGTCTAAGAGGTAATACAATGGTGAATAAGAACTAGGGCCATTTGTGAACCTCTCACACTTTCTGTCTTTTTTTTGCTCTCCACAGCTCGCCCCAGGTTCATGTACCCTTTACAGAGCATGACATGCAGACCAGCAAGTTGGTTTTGATGCCTTGCACTGTCACTCGTCCAAGTGAACCGAATGACTGAGTGACTCTCTGTGATGTAGGTCAGTACAGCGTTTCGCCACATGGAACACTGACGTTTTTGACCCAATGTTCACAAACAAGAGAATATCCTTTGTACCTTTCTGAGCCAACTATTTTTGCAAACAGAATTTGTTCGAGATGAATGTACAGCGGTAGAGAACCCAGGAAAATCCCCAGTGTTGAAATTAAACACCCGCAGGGTGGAAGGAACTCTTTACAGTGTTACAGTGTTTAATTTCAACACTGGAGATTTTGCTGCCAACCTGACCTTCAATTAGTTTCCAATCCATTTAATTCAGGAGTGTAATAATTACACATACAGACGTCTTTGTGAAACTCAAAATCAAAGCTAAGAGGTAAATGACGTGGTCTGTGGTTCTCCATAAACACGTCAGTTTACAGTGACAGCACTGCTTTGTGGGGGGAAAAATATAGCAAACGGTTAATGGAGCAGAAACAGAGGAGAGAGATTACAACACCTAGTCAAGACGTGTCCAGAGACAAACATACCAACCCAGCCGGCCAAGCAGGACTCATCCCAGCACATCTGCATTTTATCCTGATGACCTGTCTTGATAGAGAGACTTGGTTTGCTCTCTGGTTTTGCTTCATCCAAGGGCAAAGAGAGAGTGCAGACTGCATTGCAGAATGCATGGTACATTTTTCAAAAAGCTCAAGTTTATCTCTTATGAGAGTATTAAAAATATATGTGGAATTCACTGGGTGAGTTCAAGCACTGAAACTCTGTAATGGAGATGCTAACTGGTAATGATAATGATTGTAACGGGAATGAAAAGAAAACCATTAGCGCCTTTGTGCATGTAAAACAGAGCAGCGCTCCTGCAGTGGTAATTTACTTCTAGTATAAATAACCTGATCATTTCGCTGGGCTCAAGTCTGCTCTATTCATTTTAAGCAGCAGTCAGACCAAAGGCAAATAAAATTTGCGAAAAAGTCAATTCACTTAAATGGGAAAGGACATGAAAAAAAAGAATTCGCTTCTGGTAGTGGTTGATTTTACTTCGCATCAAGTTTGTGTAGGTGAACAAACCTTGATAGTGTGAGCCAACAGAAAACAAGAAAAAAAACTTGGGAACTGTTGCCCTTCAGCATTTATTTAGAAAGGATATACCAATGCAGATTAAAATATTCTCCTTGGGTTACATGCGCCCTGACTTAGTACATATCAATGAATACTCAATAATGGTCTACCTGGCAATAATTGGCTCGGAAATGGTTACAACAGGAGAGACCAACAATAGATGACTTGATGGAGGTAACCAAAGAGACATTTTACATGATGGAAAAGATAACCTTCTCTGTCGGTTTAAGAAGAGACACTTTTTGTAACGCATTGGGGGAAAATGGGTAAGATTGGTATCGCATTTGACACCTGATTTTGTTGCATTCATGTGCTTTCAAAAAAGCGTATTTTCTTTATAAGGGAATACACTGTAAATGTGGAAATAACAAATGTAATATACTTATAAAAGTAAACTAATTTATACTTTAATTATGTATTTGTAAAACTGAATTGTCAACCAATTTTTTTCTTGAATACAATCATTTTTCTGAATGTATATAAGTGATTATGTAGGACATAAAAAGAAAAAGAGAAAAAGAGCAAAGGCATCTTTAAATTATGTTTAAATTGTGTACTCTGGTTTTCAACTATTTGACATGTTTTTTTTGTTTTTTTTTAAATGTATCCGATATTTATTTTATGATATCTGTATAACTGTGCCTATAATCCCTTAAAAAACAGAGAATATAAATATAAATATTAATTAATTAATATAAATAAATATAAAAAAATGATCAAGTAGCAGTCACACTGGAATTGCACCTCACTATTTTCTTTATGTCACTTGTTGCTCACAACTACAAAAAAAAAACCCGCACTAGCTAATGTGATCACTACTTTCCCTTCAAAATCACATTACACCAGAAATCCCATAATAACCAGATTTTTGTTTCCCCTTGGTAGAGAAAATGGTGAGACAGAAAGTGAGGCATAGAAAGTGACCACTGCTGTATTATTTATTGCTTATGTGTCAAAGAAACAGGGTGAATCAACTGACTTCTGCCTAATAAGCATTTTGGTGATTTTACTATTTAAAAAAAGAGGAACTTTATGGGTTTTGGATATAAATTATTTTGTTAGCTGGGGCGAAACATCAGTGGCATTAGAAAGCATACAATAAGTAAAAATGCATTTAACTTATAATTTGGTTGAAACAATAAATAGCATTTCGTTTTTCAGAACAGTTTGAACACCAGAGATCCAGCAGCTCAGACCGCACTCAGGTCTACACTGATTATCGTCTGTTATGTCTGGTCTAATTTTAAACTTCTCCCACATGACGATAGTTACAAGAACTACGCTCGAGGAGATTCCAGTTAACCAGTGACCCTGAAAAGATCCTTCAACAAGCTCCAGGAAATGACTCCATTATCCAAAACGGCGGCATTGCGTCGTATACTTAAATAAACAGTGACCCCAGATACATCACCTTGGCCCTACGGTTATATGAAAGCAATGTCCCTTTACAGAGTTACCCCATTTATGGCCAACTGGGCTCCATTAAACCAGCTAAGGATGACTCATCAGATAACATTTGGTTGGTATCAGATGGCAGTAAATAAGGGACTAACAAACAAATGTTTAAATGAATGTAGGCACTGGCCTACCACTAGGGATCTGATGACCACTCATAGAAGTCAGATCTGAAGTGGGTGTCTAGAGTTATCAGTGAAGGCCGTTCTGGTGAAGGTCTCTAAACCCATGCTATGATACTGTAGACACAACGCCTGCTCACTGATGTCTGAGCTGTAAAGACTATGAATAGAGCACGAGGAAATGTGTTGAGATTAAATCTACTTGCACTTGAACTCTGAGTTCAAGTGAGGATGTATAAGGATACAGTACAAAGTGTCAGCAATAAGTGTGGGTGAGTCAGCAATGTATGAATTTAAAAACAACTGCTGAACCAATGCAATAAGGCTTGAGGTTTTTTTAATTAAATATTGAGATATATCTAATCACTCAATACTTTTAATAAAATAACAATATGCTGTACATTTACAAAATATTAAAAAATACATTGAATTTTGAAATAGAAGGGTAAAAAGGGTTGCTATGGTTCCCCCTAATTTAATGGTTATGTGAAGGGTATTTATTGACCCTATCTAGGTTAATAAACAACTCATTAACCCATTAAAAACTATCCGAGCCTAAATAGAGACCAGGACCAACAGCACTTATCTAATAAAGTTCATGTGTGATTGGTTAGTAGGGGAAAACATGATAAGACTTATGCTGAGCCAGCGAGCAAGATAAACACTCCACCTGCAAACTGAGCGCTCACAGGGACATAGTGGCCTCCCTCTCACAAACAGGAGCAGGCCACACCACAATGAGGGTCTGGGTGGTGTAATGCTACACTGATGTTGGCCTGGCCCTCTCCTGTCTCTCAGGCTAAAAACAGCACTCTACTAGTCACCCTTGGGAAAGGCAGTTACGTTCTTGAAGGACTTTGGGACGAGAGCAGTGGTGTCAGACTCCAGTCCTGATGTCTACCTCATTTAACACCTCTGATGCAACTCATCGATCTGGATTTTAGAAGAGGAAAGCCACTAATCTCTGCATTGTTGTGGGTCTCCAGCACCTGAGTCTGACATCCCTGGTGTAAGAGGTAAAGAGCTAAAAGAGCTTGCTTAAATGCTCAGTTATTAGTAGTGGAGGCATGAAGAAAAAACAAGGCCAATGATAGCAGTATTACAATACACCAAATAATTTTTTCCCCAGTATCTAAATTATTCATAGCCAATTGCCACCCATTAGCTGAATAGCCCTTATTGCACGACATCTACCAATCTGGGAGGGTGAGTGCTAACACGTGCTTGCTCTGAGACACATGAAGCCAGTCACTACATCTCTTCGAACGGCTGCTCACGTAACATCATGAGGCAACTGAACGTACATGGAGCAGAACGTCACCTGTCCTATTCGGTATACATGAGCTAAACGACGCCGGCTACAGAGAGAAATGCCTTTCTTCCCACCCACACAGAAAGGCTGATTAGCTGGGATTCGAACGCTATCTCCTGACGATACAGAGACCACTTATAGCGCTTTTCCACCAGACAGTGTGGTCCTGCATGGTATGGTTACAAATCCGTATCCAGAACTATTGTACCCTGATTGAGTACCTGTGTACAGTGATTTGGGATGCTCGAGTGACGATTGCGTTTAACCAATCAATGGTCTGCACTATTTCTAACTCCACTCATATGTTTGATACTCTCAGTACCTTGGGTAACCAAAGGGTAACCAAATTAGTCAGCAGGGGTACACAGGAAATGTGGGATCATGGATTTGTTACCGTACACTGTCCAGTGGAAAAGCACTATTAGACTGGTTCACCACTTGGGAGCCCTATAGTCCATATAGGTTTTAACTAGCACTGATCCAGGCTCGCAGGAATAAAAGCATTAAACCAACATACAAACGCACACCAAGTATTCTCTCCAAATGGTCAACGTCTGCAGAAAGCAAAAAAAGCACAAAAAGAATTGCGACATTATGAGAATGATAACACTGTGTGTTGAGTTCCTCGTACTGTGTAAACAAATGTAAGAACTCCAGCCTAATTGACCGGGTAATCCAGTTTGACAGTGCAGTCACTTATTAGTCAAGATTAAGCAAATCCAACTGTCAGCACCAGAACACGATGACACAAATCCAGAAACAAAACAATAACAACAAATCATCAACAGCTGAGAAAATCTGAGGCCTAAAACAACTTCTGCTGCCTTAATGTAGAAAAACTGCAGGACATAAAACAGGCTGAACTGCGGTCAAAAAACCCAACAGAGAGGCAACTCAAGACTATTTTCAGATTGGCAATAATGGAAACATCTGTGTGCATGTGGCATGTGTGCATAAATAAACATTTGGGATTATTCTTAACAGGAGTCCCCATCACACACTGAAAACTTACTGAGCACTTAACATACTATATGACCAATATAGGACATGAAAGCCAACAGGTGCAGATACTCACTAAGATGTCCCTGAAGAAATGCAGAATACAGGTGCACACCTAAAAACCACTCTACCCATGAGGTGACAAGTCAGCCAATGCGGAGGCGCTGGCATCAGATAGAATGATCACAGATCAGCAGAATTGGCAGAACAGGATACAATTTAAATATCCCCCTACATGTCCTACGTGTCAGTGTGGTTCTCAATTAGAGTGCAGAGCACAGAATGACCAAAATTACCAGGAGGAGACAAAAGTGAAAGTCTCTGATACAATGGATTGTCTCAAGTACCATGGAAGTGAATCACTATTGAGAGACTGTGAGAGACAGAGCCAGAGACACAGGCTGAACCACTCCCAGAGTCTTAAAAGCTGGCAGACTCTGCGGTTAATGGAGGAGAAGACTCAGCCCTGGCCTTTCATGCAACTCTACACACACACACACACACACACACACACACACAGTCTCCGCATCCTCAGAGTTTGAGACATGCTATAAACATCGCTCTATTTACGCAGGCCTGAGAACTGCCTTGTGAGTTTCTTTATACTGGTTAGGTATAAAGAGGGTTAGGTCTTTAGGTCTTTATACTGGTTAGGTATAATGAGGGTTAGGGTGAAGGAGAGTAAGTCATCACACCCCTGACACAGTGCCACATCTGGTGCTGGTTCAAGGAACCAGTAACTCTTTTTAAAAACATGTTCTGTATTTCCATCCAGTTTAGGAGCCAAACTGTTACATAATCAGACATGGGAGTTTACTAATGAACAGCGTAAAAAAGTTAACAATGAGGAAGGATTTTACAAGGTTTACCTCTGGCTTTGGGAACATTTTTTACCATCCAAAATCAAATCCTTCAGCGTCTATACTCAGCACAGTCTAACGGTTTTTTATTTTATTACTTTTTTATTAGCTATTTATTCTGAGTGTGAGCGGTTTTGTCAGTATTAGCTAATGCTCCTATTCAGTTTGCTGCAATTGCCAGTAAAAGTTATTTCTTTCTTAGACCATTGGTCTAAGAAAGACAAATATTGCAAATTTTTATAAACTATCATTTTCAAACCCTCGCCACCCCTGAGTTGTTGTCATCGTTATAAAATGACGTTGCCCCTAAAACCCTGACTTCACTGGTCCCAGGTTGCAGACCATTATTTACCTGTTAAGAACTGGCTCTTTTGCAGTGGAAGCACATGGAACAGTTTGAGATTAGACACCAGCGCCGGAACCAGCACCCAGTGGTGTGTGCATGTTTTATACATGGGGTGGCAAAGGGGGGGGTGGAACCACTAAATAAGGCATAGGACATTTGCAGAATATCTGCCATGGTGCAAAATGAAGGGCCACATAATGACATTACTGTATTGGTTTTATTAATACTCTATAGTTCCTAATACTGAGGGGACTTGGTCAAAATACCTACAGAGCCACAATGATGATGTAAGTCAACATGAGCTAGATATGATTTGTTAAGTCTGAATGAATTGAATAGGAGTAATAGACCTCATGGAGGTTGGGAGTAATAGGTGTGGCAAGGCCTATTTTGAGGGTGGAAACTGCTACCCTGTGCCACCCATGTGACCATGCTTCCACTAGCACTGGCACCTTGTTGGTCGAAAAGTGCAATCAGTCAGCATTAAAAGGGGAATTTCCCCTCAGAGCTGTACTGTTAACTGCTGAGAAATGGAATCCTGTGCTTTATAGTAGGCTAAGTTTAGAGAATGGGTGATAGCCTGTGGGTGTGTGTCCTATGTAGTCTGAGTTAGGTCAACAGTGGTAAACAGTGAAATGTGTGAAGGGTCACCTAACAAAGTGCTTTAGAGAGCCAGAGTCGATGCAAGCCAACTCATTACCTGAACAGGATGTGCTGACATTCCCATTGAATTTGTTTGTTTAGTTTGGAGCACGCTAACGCTTTTCTAGGGATTGTCAAATTTGAGGAGTTTACTAAATATTTACTAGTGAGTATTTCCCTCCAATCCAAAAAACACCAACCTAGCTCTTTTCTAATAATTCAACATGTTTAACTTTGGACGTAACAAGAATTATACAGCAGTGTCAGCTTTTACGGATTGCATGTCTCCCTGTAAAGACTCCTCTGGTTATTAACTATAGAGTTTAATACAGGCAACAGCAGCTACAGTAACCCTGTGCACTCTGATGACACCACGTGCATGTGGCCAAACAGCAAAAACAACTGCTGCATGTTCTGACTCCATCCCCATTGTCTCCTGAGTGAATGCTTGCCTTAAATTCATGATTTTTTCAAGTGTAGCAGGAGTCTGATAGAAAAACAGCAGCAGCCTACCTCACGTAGAAGGGAGATATTGGTCTCTCGTCCTCCTGAGAGCTGAAATGGGGACAGAAAAACGGGTGTTAGAACCATGCAACAGCATCACATTGACCCAGCATGTGCCAGCACATTGGCGAAGAGTCTCTGAGTCGCTTTTGTCTGGGGAACAATGATTGCCTATTGCCAGTGGCTTTTTGAGACTTGTCCAGAGTAATTATGATAGTGACAGAACGCGTGTTCACACGTACATGCACAGATCCCATTCTGAAAACTCTTGGGTATTAAGATACCAGACATACTTTATGGGAAATTGCACAACTTTTCTGCATGCAATAGAGTTCCTAGGTGGTGTTACAGTCTGGTGAAAGTATTAAACCAGTGTGTCGACTGCTTTGAATTACAAGATGGAAATCCTGCTTACCTACTACCTCAGTGAGAGAACAATAGTGTCTTTCAACAAAGCTTTGCCCACATAGCCGTTACAGAAAAATTAAATCATCAAATTTTATTCCAAATCAACAGATGGTCACCTACAGTACATAAACACAAATCCAAACAGTGCCAGGAACATGATGCTCTCTTTCATTTACTGTTAAAAACAGCTGTGTTTGGTGGACCTAGTCATTTAATTTAGTCATTTACTGTTAACGTTGATAATATTTTGGTATTTCTCCTTTCCTTTTTGTTCTTCGTGTAAGTCCGGCTATTGTGAGTGCATTACAGTCTGGCGTATTTCCACTATAAAGGCTTCTTGTGATGAGACTAACTAAGCTTCCTGTTTAGCACCTGTCATGCGTAAGCAGTCTGCACTGACACTTAAACCAAGCCACAATACGTCAGTGTGCTTTCCCCTCTAAGACTGACAGCTGTAGGAACCTTATCCTGCTCCAGTAACCCTGTGTGTGTGTGTGTGTGTGTGTGTGTGTGTATGTGTGTATGTGTCCACCAATCACACCACATATCTCTAACATCCAACCGATCTCAACTGGTCTGAGCTAATTGTTATGCAACAGATAAATACCACGAGTATCAGTCTACCATGAGAACACGTATCTGTCTCACCTTAAGAACATTCCCATAACCTTATTCTCATAGTCATAAGCTCTAGATCAGTATTTCTCCACCCCTACCCTGACGTATTGCTGTATTGCTCAGTTTAGTGTTTTTCCCTGCGCTAACACACCTGAGTCAGCTTACAAAACACTTGATGATTAGGCACCGAGTTGAATCACACGTACAGCAGGCAAAATACAAAAACACTGGTACTGCGAGTGAGACTGGAAAATACTGCATTAGATGAGAACTCTGTATTTTCCCACAGGTCTGAGTGATGTAGATGTTGTGGGTCAGTAGGTAGCAGAGTTGATAGTGGCACCTCAGGCTGGCTTTTTTTCAGTGGAATTCTCAGTAGCAGGATGATTAAATCAACTTTTCTCATCTACACATGGCAACCAGGGATTTTATCAGAGTGATGCACTGTTTACCTCTCATGTCAGTGGCTTGCCATCTATTCGTCTATTACACTATATAAACATTGGATATTAGATTAGAAATGACAAAAATTAAACAGTCGTACAAACTGTACAAATGACATATCACACGCTTGTACTACAGGTTCATCACACCTCCGGTGGCATCTTGATGTCATGGAACAGCAAAAGGCTGAACTTCAAGAACTAATGAGCTAATAATGCTAAACATGCCAAAGCTGAAATCCCAGAAGCCTAACGTACCCTAGTGCACATTCAGCACCGTGATGAGTCACACATCTAACCTTATCCATGGATGGATACATACCTATTTTATTTAGCACGTGGAGTGTATGAGTTGCTGTTGGGTGCTGGTAGAGAGCTAATCTGCTGCTGATGATGCAGTGTTCAGTCATACCTACAGAAAGTGAGAACGAGCTCAGCTAAAACACATGAGAAGCTCGGGGCTATTTCAGGAAATTGAGGCTTATTTGATGGGTGTATGGTTACTTTGTGAACCTATCCAGATGCATTTACACTACTGGGGACCAAATTGAGACAAGATATGAGGCATATACAGTAAATTTTTAGCATGATCACACTATTTTGAGAATGAAAAAAGGATTCATAATGCACAAAATGACAAGGTGTCATATTTTCAGTACGTTAATCCCATTTCCAGTAACTATGCTATCAGTCATGTTCACATGCTGTCAACGCACAACCAAGGGAACATTGGCAGTTAGCCGAAAAGGTTTAATATCAGTGGGGAAGCCCTGAAGCGTTAGCTAAACCTTAGCTAAAGGTCAAAGAGCACAACTCTGTGCAACTCAATCAATTCAGTACTCTATGGCCACATGCACAGAAGTCCAGTTTCTCAAGTACTTTCCATCCTCTTGTGTTGGACACTCAGCATCACGTGGGAAAGATTTGCAGTAAGGCTTAGAGTTTGGACAGTTGGGTAATAATAATAATAATAATAAGAAGAAGAAGAAGAAGAAGAAGGAGGAGGAGAAGCAGAAAGAAATGATGATGATGATGATGATGATGATGATGATGATGAACAATCCTAATAAAAATACATCCCTGTGTCTGGTGCCCTACTCTCTATTCCCTACAAACAGCAAGTGCATTATGGTTATTCATTACCAGTCAGGTTAGGTCATTTGGAAACTGACCTATTGCAGTGCACTGTGGGATTTTGTGAGTGCACTGGATATTCTCCACTATGCTTTCAGGCATTACTACAACATGACAAAATCCCCCAAAATAGTGCAGTATATAGTGAATAGGGTGTGTTTTCGTACATAAGGTATATCATCTAATCAACACCCTACATGCAGCATTAACTGTGTTTATCTGTATTAATTATCAAATTTTATTCGAAACTCATGACTAATGACAACTGCATGTTCAAACATACGTGGAAATAACGCTTAAACCTGCAACTCCGTAAATTACAACTGAATGCTAACAAATGATTACTGAAATTATAGTTCTACCAGCTAATCCAAAGTCACTCATTCCACAATTACATGTATGCATTCTGCACTGATGCTCAAGTGGTGATCATGTAAGAGTGCTGGATATTTAATACTAACCGTACTGTGATCTAAAATAGCTGAATTGTTCATAACCCTATGTCTTTGTAGTGCAATTGTTTGCTTAGTGTACATACTCAGTTTATTAAACTGCAGTGAATACATGTTTACACACGTGGAACAGCTAACAAGGCCCATAGCTGTTGCACTACTATTCCAGGAGACACCTGATCCCCACAGCAGATCAGCTTTCAGCTGCTCATAATATGTGTGCCTGGAATCTGGGTGTTTATGGCATGCTGTTAGCTATGCTATGGTACCTCTTAAATGTAAAACAGCAGGTGGATCCTCAGCTGAAAGCACCATCTGAGAAAGGATGCCATACAATCCATTTACAACCAGGCAGCCCTTTATGATGACCTGAGAGCAGTTTCTTTACATTACTGTTTAAAACTAGGATCTGCGGAGAGAGAGGATCTGATCGTGAATTAGCTATGTTCTTCCAGGCTGAACATTTTCGAACTTCAGGAAGAGGAACCTCTACAGTAGCACTTAACTTCTCATCACTGCTTTTACAGCCCTTCCGTAAACTGGAACTGTGTTTTGAACTTTGGCCTGTTTAGACAGCCATAATAAATACTTTTGTTGTTTCAGAATCACTGCACCAAAGATAAGAACGCAATTAAAGACTAATTCAAATTCAATCTAGAAACATGCAGTGACATAGCACCTTAACGCAAGCAGAAAAAATCAGCTGGTTGTATTTCAATGTAAAGTTCCTATTCGGTCGTGTATAGCAAATAGCATGACGGTGGTCTTTTATGTTACAAATTAAAATACATTAATGAATCGTTTGAAACCAGCCTGAGAACACACTCAGGAGATTCAACATCAAAACATGCACAACATGTGCTCTGACAACTGCATATTAGTGAGTCACAGTCCTACCACTGTGTAAACAAAAGCCTTCTGGTCTCCAAGTGTGTTCTGTAATTTTATAACAACAAGATTGAGGTGTCCCTGACACTTGATTTGCTTATGAATGAAGACGCTTGACACTGTGTGACACTTGTCGTCTCCCTCCAATCCATACTCCCCTATAAGCACGAACAAGTAGTTAATAATCTGAATCCCTCACTTTTACACAATTTCTGTTGTCTGCAAACAACAAAATACATTCACTCATATTGGTGCAAGACATTGCTCTGAGCTTTGAAACAGCCTTATTCAAGAATAAACACACACAATAAAAAAAATACTATAAAGAGCAGTAAGCAGTAAAAACTAAAATCTCATATCTATCTGTTGGTGTTTCGCAGCCTTTGTCTTTTAAACTGCATCAGTTCTCCTAGGCACACTGTCGTGCAGTTTTATAAGGAAATCGGCTGGTAGGTTGTTCCAAGAATCTTGGAGAACTTGCCACAGTTCTTCTGTACAACTTTGGCTCTCACTTGCTTCTGTTTCTGCGGGTAAAATCCCAGAACAGCCTTCATTATGTTTTTATCTAAAAAGTTCTTCATGACTTAATATGTTACTTTCTTTAATGACTTACAAAAGTTTCTCTGTAACAAAATATTTTGAAAAATGAATGTTTGGAAATCTAAAATTTGCTCTTTTCTAATGACACCCTAATGCAGAAGACACAAATTAAACACATATGACAAAATTTATATAAAACTTGAGGGTTTACACAGTAGAGACAATTTAGAGTAGCCTATCCACACACATGTGCGTTCAGGGCGTGCGTTCAGGGCAGTTTAAAGCAGTGTTTTCAGCAGTGTTTCAATTTCAACACTTATTATTATGTGAAGACCATAGATATACCTATTACCAGTGGCGTAACTACTGGCAGTGCAGTGGGGGCAATCGCACTGGGGCCCGTAGTGTGAGGGGACCCGTGGCGTGAGGCCTATTGACGTCTATGGGCCCCTTATATGTTGGTACTTACGCAAGTTTAACACCACCTATGGCTCATAAAGCAGATCCGATAATTTAAAAACATACTTTATCAACCTTGATCGTATCTGGAAATCAGCCCTACTGTCAATTGATCTCTCTCTTATTCATAATGCATCTCCTGCATGGTAGCCATTTTCAAACGGATCTTTCGCCACTTTCAGCATGATATATTCATTATTTATACTTCTAAAATCTTAAAAGAACAAAATGACTCTGCTCAAATAATATATATAAAAATAAGTATTTTATTTAAATATGCATGTCACACAGCAAGGGAAATAAAGTAAATTGTCGTTTTTTTATTCATTGAAAGTAATTTTCGTATGGGGGGCCCTTTTTTTTTTTGCACTGGAGCCCATAAGATCCTAGTTACGCCACTGGTGTGTAGGACTGTCACACTGAATGGAGAGATTAAGCTGCTAGAGAACTATCAAGCTGAGAGAAGGTGTGTTTGTGTGTTTTTCAGAGGTATTTCTCTGTGCTGATACATTTCTAACCAATAAACTGACTGAATGAACTAAACTGAAATTACAGAGTGGTGTCGTGAATAAAATCACAAAATGCTGAAAGGGCGTGCAAGACAGGAGACACTGTGATGCTTAGACATAACAGAAACACACTAAATCAAACGATTTAAGAAATAAATAGCACCTCAGGTCTATGGCGTTAAGCGTTCTGTACTTCTGCAGGTTTTAAACCCCTGCATGCAGAGAAGAACTCTACTTCTGGAAGCAGACTCAATATCATCCTCTTGTGGTGTCTTGTAAAACACTTTCACTCGCACAATGTGCTGAAATAAAAACTTTTCCAAATGAAGCGATTTCAAATAAAAGTTTACCATTATATGCATTTAAAGACTCCGTTTGAAACAATCAGAACTGACATGTAGGTCAGACGATGGATGGGGAATTTGTGAAGGAGATTTGTAGGTGTGTATTTATATTTTGGAAGTAGTAGACGGTCTGGTTTGTTATCTGGTAAAGACAATTATAGAAAGGATCGCTGATAATGTTCAATGTTTGCCTTACTTGAAAGGGTAAACCTTTTAGAATCATGCAGAGCATAAAGAGACAGTTAAGGTTCTGCACTGGTGACCGGAAGGTTGCAAGTTCACATCCTAGGACTGACAAAGGGACTCTGTTGGGCTCATAATCAAAACCCTTAACCCTCAACTCTATGCTTGGATTTTGTTCTTTCTCAATTCTATGTTGCTTTGGATAAAAGCATCTGGCACATGAATAAATGGAAATGCATGCAAATGCAAATCTAACTATTTTAAATAATATCCCTGCGTCTATGGGAGGAGGGTGAGCTAGAAAAAGAGACAGAGGATGAATGGAAATCACCGAAAAGGCTTCATGTTACATGCGCCAACATGCTTGTTTATTTCAGGGTGTGCACCTTGTGATTTCTGGTCCGCGAGTGTAAATTACATGTCGCCACCATTAAATATTAAACCCAATCAGCGCTTAATTATTGATGCCATTGCCTTTTATACGAGCGTGCCATTGGTAGTCGAGGCATCTGGCGAAGAGCTTTTCCTGCATTAGGATCTCCTTGAGGTTAGTGTCTCTAGCCACGATTCCTGCCCAGTTCTCTTTGGTTTCAGGCTTGTCGATCACAGGAAGTCAGTAAAAGAGAAGAAAGCGGCCGACGACTGTATCATCTCGAGCAGTTATGGCCACTTGGAGAAGTGTAAGTGCCTCAGAAAACCACAGCTGAGTGCCGGCTGCAGACGCAAAGACACTCAAGTCACCAGGAGCGTCTGTAACGATTGCTGTGGAGTGGTGGGTGAGGTTGTAGAAGGTGGTTTCCCACAATTCTTTTTGGAGACGGCAGATAGCTCTTTGGTCTTCTGATGGAAGTACCGTTGTGTTTGGTTTCTCACACATACCACTCAAGCGATGCTTAATGTTATTACATGTAATCAAATAATAATAAGACAGTAATTGTTTCAGAGCTTTCAGATGAGCTTCCCAAAGTTGTAGATGGGATTTTTGCAAACTAGTGGGCAGCATATAAGGAATGTTATTTTATAATTCTACTCACTTAAATTCCTACCCTTAATTATAATTCCTATCCTTATTTATTTGTATGACAATATCTTAGGGACTTAAGTTGCGGTGTTTTGAGAAAATCTGGATTTACCCTTTAGGTTTAACTGTGCTGTTTTGCATTGTGTCCTTGAGTGAGGAACTTTAAACTGAAGTTGTTCCATCTGTGTTGCTTCTGTGTTACCCCAGCCAAAAGTCAGGCTGGGAAATAAACACAAGCTCTGAAGGTAATTTGTTTCATTAAAGGTACAAGTTTTTCAAGCTGACACCATGTGAATAGTTCCCAGTTCGAGTGAGAACATAATCAAGCATGATAGTCTGTGTTAAAACAGAATAGGCTTTATGTGGACCGTAATGATGAATCAATTTCATTACTTTTTGGACACAAGATAATTGTGTGTTATCTGAACAAAAAAAGCTAAAGATCACAAGAAGGGCTTAATATGATTTTATATGTTTTACAAAAATGTACATCCCTCTGGTCTCCACTCAAGCAAAACTGAACACAATGGCTACAATATCCAACCTGATCTCGTGATTAATTCTTGTGAATTTTAACGAATAAAGGCGACGTGATTTGATTTCATTCAATATTATACGGATGAAATCGTAAGAAAAGGTGCTAACCCCACCCTAATCCTAACTTTAACCTTCTTAACATTTTATACAAATTGAGTTGTGCAAATTGTTATGAATTTGCAAGTGTGAGTCCATGTTGGAATTATCACAGTAGGCACGCTAGGTTTCCTTTGATTGCTAGGTGGCTCAGACTCGAAGACACCGTTCAAGGGCTCAACTCATAACTTGTAATTGTGATTGGTGAGAGTAAAGTTTACACAAGCTTTACCCAAAATAACGACCGCCCAGTTTACATAGAAAAGGGAGAAACTCTTGCGAAGTACATGTAGACATTGGAAAGTCACCAATTATCCATGCTTTGTACTGCAGATTGTGGCCACAAGACAAACATTAACCTAATAAGAAAGCAATCACAGATTTTGAGTGATCTCAGATCCTATATTGATGTATGATTAAATGAATGATTGGGTGAATGAAATGAATGACAGATGGATAGATGGGGGGATGGGGGATGGATGAAAAGACAGACAGATGGATGGATGGATGGATGGATGGATGGATGAATGGATGGATGGATACTATAACATACTAACAAATATTCAACTGTAACCTTGCACAGACGATAAAGTCAAAGTAACCTAGATGCATAGATCTAGTAGTTTGATCACTTCAGTAAATTAATTAAGTATTCAGAATTTTTGATAAAATGCATCATCATTTGTACAAATGGCATAAAATTGGAAACTGTTTGGCCCACAACTTTAAAAGCTTTAGGGGCCCACCGTGTGATGTTCCTCTTTATAATACTCAGATGATCTTGTTCTTAAAATAGCTATATACATACTTAGTATATGCCCATATTGAATATTAGCATCGGGGGAAGTGGGTAAATCTAGGAGATGTAGAAGCCTGATTTCAGAGGTGGCCTTCATTACCATAGAGGCCCATTTCACACAGCTACAGTGTGTTTGATGCTCAGTCACTCAATGGCCCTTTTCATCCAAACCGTCTCAAAACCCAAAGTCGGGAGAGACGTTAAAAAGAGAATCTGTCTAGTCTGCCTGAAAATGTTTTCCAAAACAGAAATAAATAGTCCAAAAAAGGCACTTTTTTTTCATAACTGCAAGGAGACAAGACATATTTGGCTGTCAGGTCTGAGCTAATATTCAGCAGAAAATGTGGGTTTTTGTCTGCTGATCTTACTTGACCAGAAATTTAAAAAGGTATTTTATCCTACAAGAAATACTGTAGGATCCAAAAGTCTGGTTCCACTACAAAGAGATGTTTTATTTTATCATTTATCAAAACCCAATACAGCTTAGTTGACTTACTGTTCAAAAAAATCATTACTTAGAGCTTTGGAATTGAAATGTACCCGAATGTACTGCTCGTAGACCATAGGCCATGTTATGATGCTATAGATTTCATTCCAGTGGTAACTGTCCATGTGTCTGAAACCGCACCCTATATACTATATAGGGCACTATATTATTTTGTGGACAAGTCTGAAAGCATAGTGGAGAATATCCACACGCAAACACCCATGAAATCCCAAATGAGGTGGCCTAGGGGATGCAGAATACCCATAATGCACTTTGCCAATTGTAGGGAATAGGGTCTAGGGTGCCATTTCGGACACAGGATCGTGTTAATTGTTGTTGTCTCTTAACAACGAACACCTGACATTGACTCTGTTAGTACGCTCCTCTATGTGTTATGCATTATCATTATTGCTTTTCAGAAAGAATGGAAAAACTCATTTTTAATTATAGAAATCTAGTTTGAGAAACATTATTTGACAAAATTCTATTGATAAAATAAGAACAGGTCGTGGTCTGACTTTTGTACCCAAACTAAAGGGTCGAAAGTATGAAAAAAAACCCTTCAACCTCTGTCCAGAATCAAAACAGTGACCGTTACTGAAATGCATGATTCACCACAGCAAAGAGACAGAGAGAGAGAAAGAGGAAGGCAAAATATTTTTTTATTTTAGTTAATTATAAGGTGTGTGTCTGCAAGGATGCGCGGGTGCACCGGGTGTGTGCGTCTGTCATTTGGAAACGTGTGTGTGCATGGGTGATGTGTGTGCCTAGCGCCCATCTCTCATGCCCACATCCAGACAGTGCGGCCCACCCAGAGAGAAGAGCTGAGAGGAGCACTATTCTCTCTACGGCCACGATGGCGCCCCCAAGACCAGTGTTCATACACTGCCCACAAATGTGTGTGTGTGTGTGTGTGTGTGCGTGTGTGTGTGTGGTTGGGTGTGTGTGTGCACCTATCAAAACACCGAAGCTTCCTTCAGCATGTTTGAAGGTGCACATTCGTGTGCTTTCCAATTTTAGACGGGCCAAGTCAACAGCACATTCTTTACGGTTTCTTTAAATTATTTAATATTGTGCAGTAGTGGTCTGCATATTAGCTTGTCACTTACATATGCGTAATCTGAGTATAAATTCATTCATTTCATTAATATTATTATAACAGTTCAGGCTGTTTAGGCCGAATATGAAGCAAATCCCAGTAAACCCAGTTACTGTGAAAACTGCATTTCTCTTTAATGCATGTAAAATATAATCTATCTGCAGTAACACTTCATTTAAGGGTGGTGCTCATAGGGCTACATGACACCTACATAAGCCCGTCCTGACAACTGACATATACCTACATAAACATTTATAAAGTCGGCTTTTTTTATATATTCTTTGACGTATGGTTGTGTTCTGAACGTCCTGACAACTGACTCAGTAGCTCAGTGCACTTTTGGTATGTCAGAGTCCCATAATGGTGATGATGTGACATGTGACACCAATTGAGTTTAACTGAAAAACCGAACAAAGGTGAGCACTTCAAAAAGATGCTCTGCAGTGCCTCCTGAACTTGGCATGTGGTAAAACATCGACAGAGTTCTGTATATTTTCTCTGGCCTTTAAGTAAAGTGAGTTCCATATATCTGCTTATGAGAGTTTTATAAATACTTGTGGCAATGACATAACACTGTGATGACAGAGTTATGTATATTTTCTCTGGCCTTTGGGTAACGTGTGTTTCATTTTATTATGTATAAGATTTTTATGAAAACCTATGTCAATCTCATGACACTATAATAATATAGTATATCTTCTCTGGCCCTTTTTTCATTTATTTAATTAGTCGCAGGGCAGCTGAACGCACTTGAGGAAAGCGCTAACCCTCTTCTGTAGTCATGAGTGAACAGACGCCCATGATTGGTTAGTGTCTCTCTGACTGACAGGGGAGAGAGAGTAATACCATCCTTCCCACCCAGATAGCAGGGCCAATTATGCTCTCTTCGGCTCCTGGTCATGGATGGCTGTGTCTTCGTCAGGATTTCGTCAGGATCTCCCAACAATAGGGCCAATGCTTTTTTGTTGCGCCACTCGGGAGCCCATTTTCTCTGACCCTTAATTAGAATGAGTTTGGTTTTGATGTTTGGCATCATCACCATTATGGGACTCTGACATACCAGAAGTACACCTGAGCTACAACGTCAGACCAGAAAGTGTCATAGCACAACCTTACCTTATCAACACAAATCTTTCACTTGACTCAGGTGTTATGTCAACCTGACAAAAGCAGTCTTTATGACAGCTGACAACAGTTGGAATAAACATTTATAGAGTACATGTTTATGTAGTTTATGTCAGTTGTCAGGAAGGGCTTATGTTGATGTCATATAGGCCTATAAACACTGTTCTTAAGTGAAGGGTTACTAATTTCCCAATGTCCCAATAATGAATCATTATCTGACCCTTCTCAGGATATACACAAACTAAATTTGCCAAAATGTCCCACATTTAAAGTCTATACATTTAGAATTCTATAAAACGTTTCTTTCTTTGTTTAATCTTCAAAATAGTTCTATTTTCATATAAATCAGATTCTACTTTGTGTTTGAAATGCTTTAGATTTCCATCCTCCAAATAATTTGTCTTTAGTGTCTGGACTGTATGACTTTACTCTTAAAGACAATGTGAAACGTAAATCAAAACACATTTTTCTTTGATAACGTAATGAACATTTCTGAGTGAAACTGCATATTTGGACTGGAAATCATGTATTACCAGACTTGGTTTTTTATCCATTGGGATTTGATTGGATTGTGAAACATGGACAGAATAGATTAATATTATTAAAATTATTTTTACTGTAGTCATCCTAGTCAAAAATCAGAAGACGCTTAAAAGACATTGCAATTCAATAGAAAATTAGGGGAAAACAAGAATGTTGTCTTTTTAAGGGATTGACATTGATGAATTGTGCACAATATGACCAGGGACATGAACAAGTTTGAAAAAAAAGGTCAATTTTGATTTCAGGTTGTCTTTAAAATTTGGTTTGCAATTGATGCAAATGTTGTCACTATACCTTTGACAGGGTGATAAAGCTTCCACTCGCTCTGCATTCATCCATGACTGCTGTTTATTTTTCTCTTGCCTTGGCTGATTGGCTTCTGAAGCCAGGCACTGAGGGATTTGGGTGTGTACGTGTGTGTGTGTGTGTGTGTGTGTGTGTGCTATGTGTTATATACTACTTCTCCTGGCACGTGTGTTTGCTGGCTGAGCTTGAAATGAAAACAGCTTTCAGGTCTGGCTCAGAACTCTGTCTGCCCCTGGGGTGGCCAACCGCCGCCATTAACAGCCTATTCGTTCCTAAGGAAGAGGGTCCCAAGAGAATTATGGGAAAGTGAGTAATACAAATGATTTGAAAAAGGGTAATGGAGGAAGAGTAAGGCAAGCTCTAAGGCACTGTAGTTACCAAACCATAAGGGGTACCAAATGTAGAGTGGGGGAAAGAAATCCCTCCTTCTTTTCTTTCTCTTTCTCCCTCCTGAGGATGTTTATCTAAAGGCCACCAGCGTCGTCAGTGTGTTATGCTCAAAAGCCTAATCAAAGGAGATGGGGGGATCGATGAGATATATTGTAACAAGAATCAGAAATGAATCTGCTCAGGATCAATGTGAATGGATGTGTGTGCGTGTGTGTGTGTGTGTGTGTGTGTGTGTGTGTGTGAGAGAGAGAGAGAGAGAGAGAAAGAGGAAGTTTCAGCCTTTG
>JAOUQW010000038.1:2575408-2593318 GCA_028565825.1 Olivaichthys viedmensis | reverse complement strand
GTGTGTGTGTGTGTGTGTGTGTGTGTGTGTGTGTGAGAGAGAGAGAGAGAGAGAGAAAGAGGAAGTTTCAGCCTTTGCCAGGACACAGCATTAATAGCTGCCTACTCTAGAATTAACAACTGTATTGGTGCAATCATCCAGAATCCATTCAATTTATTGTAGTTGGCATATCTTGGGATGGTAAACGTTTGTTTGTTTTATTCTATCTAAAAAAAAGCTTATTTTTAACCCATTGCTTATCCCTGACATGAGTTCAGATTAGGGTTAAGTGCCTTGCTCAAAGGGCACAGCAGCAGTGGTGGGATGAAGAACATTTGACCCCAGGGTCATTCTCACTCAGAAATTGAACCTAGAGCTCTGGTTGCAGGTGTGAAACTCCTATCACTAAGCCACTGCCACATAAACACTCATTCAAGTCTGCTCGCCCCTTTCCTCTTCATAGCCATGTCCTCGTCTCTGCTAACAGGGAGGGAAAAGGCACAATGCAAAATAGAGAGCGTAAAATGAGGCTAAAGGCCCCAGTTCAGGAAAATGTGGGACTGAAATTACTAAGGCCAATAAAAAATTGGGAGACACAAATGTAACACGCAAACTCAAAACAAAGTTCTATTTCTGAACGTATGTGGTTTCTGTAGCGAGTTGACATTATACATAGAATTTTTTTTTGTATATTACTTTTTATACAGGTTTCACCCCTGGTTTCACCAACTACATGCAAAGTTCTACCTGGCAAAGAAGCAATAAAACGATCACAACATATTCATTTATATTTAATAATATGTCAGTTCTAAAATGTTGCATGTTACCCACAATGATGTTCATGTACTCTCTGTGTTCATCACATCACATGTACTAAATTCCCTTCCAGATCTTCTTTTATTCAGGCGGCGATTCATACATGAGCTGATTCTAAATTTTGCTTCCTATCCTCCTTCCTGACCTTTTAATAGTTTTTCTATAAGGAGCAGATGTTTCAGAGCCTAAGCCCTATTTCAACTCTGAGTGAGTACAAGGGCAGCTCTCTGTTTAATTACATCATGATTAAACCGTTTAGGAGCTGCTTACAGTACAGGACTTTGGTAAAAGACAGGGTGGACATGCTTGTATATTTATTTCTCTTAGGCGCTCCTTATAGAATTTCCTACAGTGATTTATTTAGCTATCATCATGACAAGTTCGTCATGTTTTCATTTTGGACGTCATTATATGACACATGTACTGTATATGCATAGATTTGTTTCATAGTCTGTCTGTACCAGTGGTTCCCCTTCACAAACAATTTTAATATTAATCAATTAATAAACTGAGTTACTAATCAATACTCAGATTACCCATATTAAAACAACAAGGTATCTAAAGGCTGTAGTAATAAAAAAAATTGTAAGAATTGTAAAGTATCTGCTCTTGACACGATGTAAGAACTGCAACCTTTAGGGCGGGCTTCTATTTTTTTCTCTGTTATGCTGTTTTCATAGAACTTTCTGTAAGATTAATTGATATAGCCTTCATCATTTAATATAAAGTGTGACGAAAAGCTCATTATGCCTTCATGCTGTTCATTTTATTTTATAATCCCTGTCACATAGGAATTTGAGACTCACAGATTGAATGTATGCTTATTTATTACAGACAGTTCAACTAAAGCACCGTCCAGGAAGACAGCTCACAGGTTGTGTTAACCAAATTCAGAGAGACAGTGTTGATATTTGTTGTTGTTATGATCAAATAAAGTACATTTCAATGTCATGATTTTATAACAGCAATAAATTGGTACGTTTTCTGATATTTCTTTGAGCGCCCCAAACACTTTCTGTCTGTTATCGTTATTCTTTAAGTCTTTATAGAATATTGTGCTGAAAACAAAAGCTTTATAATCGTGATTTATTTCACTAAACACCAAACTTAAGAGGCTATAGATGTTGTAGTTATGTCCTGTATTGAGGCATTTAGTAGTGCAGGGACTGTTGTAGGTAAAGAAAATGACACACTTGTCCTGATCCAGACGACTGATCAGTTCTATCAGTACACGGTATTCTGAATGATCAGTGTATTCCACATTGCTAGTTATGACCATCAACGGAATGGCAGCGATGACCTTATCGCTCTTGTAAACCTCTGCCTTTGCCATCGTTTTCCTGATTTGTTCGAAGTTATCGATATTCAGTTGCCCCTTGTTGCACTCTTCTTTGGAAAGCAGCAAGGCAATGCTATACTGTCTACCCCTATTCCAAATAGACAGAGGCAAACACAAGTTATGAAGTGGGTAAATTTTATGAAGGTTAGAAAATCATAGTAATTAACAAAGGGAGGCATTCATTTGCACTAAAGTTTCTTGTTTGCTCACTGATTCACTATTTCCCTGTCTGGCCGAGCAGTACATAGTACTATAGGGAATATCCAAATGAACAGACTGACATAAGCTTTCAACAAAAGCTTACAGCTAAAAAGGAAAACTTTTCACACAGACTAGGTCTATCAGAAGTAACTGTAATTTCACTATAATACACAAACCCCGATGATAATAATAATAATAATAATAATAATAATGTCACTGTTTAAAAGGTCAAAGGAATGCAAAGTGTCTTACTCAGGTAAGTCAGTATTTCTGTACTCAGGATTCTTATTCTTGAACTCAGCGTTGGCCTTAAAAACTTCTTTTTCCAAAGCATCGGGGTTTAGCCTGTTTGGATGTTTATAAAAATAGGTTCAAACCACCATGGCAAATAACAGAAATTAATATGTTTTGCATTATAGCATAAAACAAAATGGTATACCTACATATTGACCATTGTTGTAATGATTGACTCTAAGGTATTTTGTGTTAATGTTGGTTTCCCACTTCCAACAAAAATGATTAACAGGACAACGCAGATATTTAAACCTGTAAAGATGGCTGCCATGGCCTCTGGAAGGAGAAAAGGAGAGATAAACATCAAGGAAACGACAGTCAGTGGTCGATAATGGGTAATTCTTAATTTTTCTAGATACAACCTACTTTTAGTAGTCACCAGTTAGGCCACAGACACGTTACCTAACCGTCAGTTACATTATGTACATTTTTACAGTAGGGGGAAATGTTAGGAAGCTACCAGAATAGATCTGACCAGCAATCTAGCTAATTCAATGCAAAGACTTCAGAATTTGACTTCCCAAGTGGGAAAAAGGACATCCAATGAGCATGAGAAGCCACTATCACTTATTGTAGCAAAGAAAAATAGACATGGGCAAATTAAGTAAACGAAATCTCAATCATTTTCAATGCACAACAGTGAAATTATTTAAATATAACAAAATTATTTTAAAAAATTACCCTATGTGCCAAAAAAAATAAATCAATGTTGAAACCATACTATCATATCATAACTTTCTGAGTGCAACAATGACAAAAGTGACATGCCCAACCCTAAAAACAATGTGTTCAAGATCTACAATGTTTGAGTTACTTGCCTGAATTAGGACAAGTCCCGGACGCCGAGTTTCACTGGAAGAGAGCAGCAAAGCGGGTCTCGATCGTGTCTTAAACCCACTATACACTGCGTCCTTTTTATAACACTGCTGTCACATACACTTGCGGTTTTGAGCTCCTGATCTTAAGCTATGCAAAAATAAAACAAACACAGCAGTTGCAGATAAAGAAGCAGTTTGACAATGTTTCTAACTGACATCACTGCTATCACCTCTGTAATACTATACACTTCGTCCTAACAGTTTGTCGAGACATTAAAAGACAGTAAAGGAAAAACAGTAAAAAAAAAATTATAATAATTGTGTAGTGTGACAGTAGTAATCTTTCAACATGTGGGCAAAACACTACAAAATGCACCATAACATGTCAATGACGTGAACTGTAGTTGTGCTATTGTGATTTATTCGTATGAGCACGAGTTAATATGCCTCAGTGCTTCCCTTTGCTAAGCTAAAAAATAAGGCCATGTTTAATTAAGGGGCACAGGAACGGCACTCCTCCATCGTTGAACGGTAAACCGAGCTGAGCTCTGGTATTATAATCTGATGAAAATATTAATAATAATAATAATAATAATAATAATAATAATAATAATAATGTAATACAGTTTCACACAGCTTTATAGAGAAATGCTTCCATTTCAAAATTGTAAAATGTATTCTCTCAGTATTCTCTTGTTAACTGTTGTGTGTGTACATTTGATCTTTAAACCCAAATGTGCCTATTATGCTAGTTTAAAGGCTTTACTGTGTCATGTGTCTTTGCCGGAAAAGAATCAGAACATATTTTGATGGACAAAATGGACAAACAAGATGGACAAAAATAAATTAGGCACATGCAAATGTGTTCAAATGAAGCCCTTAGTACATAAAGAGGAATATCAAAAACTTGTTTTAATCACATTTCCATGATGTCAATTCTGAGAACTCCATAAGCGTGTTGTCTGCTGCCCTAAGGTTCTTGCTTTGCATATGTTATTATACCCATAAAGCTAGGATCCATTTCATGTCTCTTTGGCCATTTGAATATGTATTTGACTGTGCAGACAGTCCCGGCTGCAGTGCAATATTGGATACGTGATATGTTGCTCGGAATAATAAAAGAACAAGAGAGCAAGCATACTTTAAATGCATACGTTTTTAGTTTGTCATTTAACATTCTAAAGCATCGTGTCAATATCTAAAACATATCTGTACGATATGTGCACCCACGGACCCATTTTGGGCGAAGTATTCTTGCAGTGAAGAGAATGTATAAAAATAAGGGGAAAATCTTGCCAACTACAATCTAAACTAAAATTAAAATTCAGTTGTTGTCTGAGAGGTGTCTCAGTACCATGATGTATGCGTGTGTGTGTTCATACAGTATATTAATAACCACCATATCAGAAGGCAAAACCAACTGTGTTTTCTGGATCTCACAATTCTGACAGAAGCATTTATTATGTACGGTTAAATATACCCACACTCTGATCTACCAACACTACTCGACTTGAGCCGAGAAGCCGTGGTGCCACACACATCACAAATGAAGCACTTATGTCTGGCCTGAGTTGGGTCTTGGGCTACACTGGTTGACCAAAAGGCTTGGAGGAGAGAGAAAGACATATCAGTATTTGGTTTCATTATGAAGGCCACAGTGGCCTTTTTGGTGTATCAGATGATGCAATGTGGCTTGAGGCTGATGAATTGAACGAATACCTCAGAATTAATGTAAATGGATGATCGTGGAGAGCGTTAAGAACTGTGAGGACATGGAAACAACCATCATTGTGGGTAAAGGGCCTACAACTGAAGATTATATGTTTCCATCCAGAATCAAGATACCACACCAAAACCCAGAAACAATTTCTTTTAGGGTCTGTCCTTTCATAATCAACTAATTATATACTGTATATCTAAAATAGATCTAAATTTCACGCAAACCTAGAAATGAGTTCAAAACTTTTGTTAGATATATATTTGTGTCTTGCTGTAATTTATTTACTTATTAAGTGTTAATTGCCTGTTATTCTCAGAATATGGAGCTTACAAATACTGAATAAAAAAATACTAAACAAGTGGTAGTATACAGCATCATCTCATGTCATACTAAGGCCTAGTCCACACTAGCACAGGTAAAATCGTTTCTTATTCACACTAAAATGGCATTTTCGACCACCAAAAATGCATCTTTTCGTATCCGCTCTCCAAAATGGATAAATCTGTAAACGCCGTTTACGCTTGTAGTGTGGATTAGGGAAAAATGAAGCCTTTTGACAACGCTTTGATTGTCATGTGATCTCCACAATTCCAAGAGGGTGGAACCCATTGCGATACTGTTTTCTGTATTAGATATTTTAATTTCATGTTTGACTGCTTTGTATAGTGTACAAGCGACGCTGTGGCCTGCAAGAAAGTGTGTTTTATGTTCATTCTCGCAGTCCAATGGATGTCGGAGGTCGACAGCGTTTTCAGCCGTCCAACAAACGGAATTGGCAGAAATGTTGTGGTGGTCAGGGGTCAGACTCCCAAGGTCCAGCATCCCGTTTTCTAGCATTTTCACGTTTCATTGTGGACGGGAAACTTTTGGGAAACCGAGTGAAAATGCGAGTGAGGCCAAAACCTAAAAATTGCATTTTCAATTTTACCTATGTAAGTGTGTACTAGGTCTTAGACATGTGTGTGGCAGCGGGGGCGTGGTCAAGCGTCGGCTGTGGACGGAGGGAGGAGTCGGGGCGAGCCAGCAGGTAAGGACTGAGTGCGTACACCTGTGTGTGATTACCGGCAACCTTCTTATATGCCAGTCTTTCTTTTTTTTCAGTAGGGGCCGGAATCTAGAGAGAGACAGAGCCACAGACGCACACACTCACACACGCAGACCCAGACGCAGAGACAGAAAGAAACAGACTGCGTGCTACGGTGGAGAAGTTTTTCT
The DNA here is from genome assembly GCA_028565825.1 of Olivaichthys viedmensis. NCBI lineage: Eukaryota > Metazoa > Chordata > Actinopteri > Siluriformes > Diplomystidae > Olivaichthys > Olivaichthys viedmensis. Next base: position 2,586,936 of record JAOUQW010000038.1, on the reverse strand, counting down.
TTTGACACGCTGAAAAGCGCCCCTGAAACAGGGGAGTTTAAAAATAATAAAAAGCTCTGCCTCCCGAGTCCTCCTTCCCCAGCCCACAGCCCAGGGCCTTCACAATGTGCTTTGAACATTTGTATGGCCTGTTAATCGGAACTTGTACACAACTAATAACTAAATCATAACTATGGACGATGAGTAGCCCATCGTATTTCAATTGAAAGTGTAGTGGAAATTGTTGACATTTTTTTGACTAGATTATTCTAGCCTGATTTCATAACGTATATTTTTAATATATATTTCTTAATATCCATCAATGTATGGCAACAACATTGAACCAGTTCTTCAATTATGAACTTATAAATCTGCAGAAATATATGACATACCAACATACCCCTGGGATTTAATTTCTCTTTTAATGGACACACACCAAAAAATATTGTATGTGTTACACTACATAGTGTATGCCTTTTGCCTTTTGAAAATAGTTTTTATTGTTTCATCTATTGCTTTGGTTAAAAGAACCCTTAAAGTTCCTGTTTCTCTCTATATATCTTTGTCTTATACATACACTTTTTTATCAGATGAGTGCCACCTCCTTCTCTGCCCTTTTATTGCACTGCATTGTGTAACAGCTCCCTAAAACTAATGTACTTCCGAAACATAAACCAAATTAATCATAATTTAGCCCACTGTCATGTTCCTTTCCAAATATCTCACTGATTGCGATGATTTTCGTGCTCCCTGTAATGATCATTGAGCTTTCAGGCTCTAATTCTCCCATTAATAATTAACCACCACCCAGAGTGTGTTTCCAGAGTATAAGGTGACGGCATATCCCCCAATCCTGTCAGAGCAGGAGCAGATCCACAGCGCACAGGGCCTCCACCGTCATTTTATCCCGGCCACTTGTAGCACCTGGAGCGCGGGAGCAACAGTAAATCACGTGACCATTTCCGATCTAGGACATCCTGATCCCGGCCCGGCCGTGGCAAATAGAGGGCACAGTGAAACTCGAGGCAACAGCGCGAAGCACAAAGAAGCGGGAAAGTGGTCCCCCGCGCTCACCTCGTTGTGTCATTGATGCCCCATTAATGTCACTTTAGCACACGCCACTCCTCCTGCTCATGTGTGTATGTGTGTGTGTGTACATGAAGTGGAAAGCGGGAAAGCTGGCCACGTTTGATACCCTATACCCTTTTCGCGCCTGAAGAGCTGTCGGAGGTGATTATAGTGACCCAGGAGCCGCTCCTCAGGGAAGAGATCGTTTCACTGGTCGGCCGTCAAACCATGCTTTAATCGGGCTTATCGCTGATGTGTGCAAGGATGCTGCAGAAAAGCATGCAATCTTGCCATTCTCTTTCTTTTACTCTCTCTTTGTCTTTCCGTTAGGCTAAGGAGACAGGCGTGTGTGTTGTTTATAGTGTGGCCTGGTCAGTTGGTCTGCCAAGTGCCCACATTTCCCACAGATCTATAGCTTCTTTTCCATCGTAGAGTCACACACAAAAAGACCAAGTTATTTCAGTGGACTATGGGTGCACCTAAACCCATATCACCCTATCACTTTAATAGAATCATTATTTTATAATGTAAGGGGTGTGAAGGATTGCCTATGTCTGTAGTTACAGGCAAAAGTGTATGCTGTATTTTTTCATATTTAATCAGGAATGCAATGTGCAGGTGTTGAATGCAGGACGTAAATGTGTGTGGGGCAAGTCTGAAAATCAAAGTCAAAATCCATGGCAGGTCATGGCACATCTATAAGAAGAGATCAGGAAACAGGCATGGGACAAAACTGGGAAACATAACACAAAACACTGGGGAAACCCACTGCTTGGAATTGAAAACACAAATGCATGACTATACTTGACAATACAACAAAGAAAGAAAAAACACTAACAAAGGTCAAACGAGAGACAGGTGACTACAATAAGTCAAACAAACCAGACGGCGGCGGATACTTTAAATAGGAACTAAAACCTGCTATGTGCTGTTTCCAAAGGAGCTGAGACGCAAAGCAGAGAAAGCAAGATGGTGACAAGTAATTCCACTAGGACAAGAAAAGCTGAGAGAGAGGCAGGCAATTGCACAAAACAATATTGATTTAGGTGAATACGTTTTAATTATAACTTATGACTTTATACAAAGATTAAGTGTCCATCCATTCATCTTAATTAAATGCTTTATCCTGGTCAGGGTCACGGTGGATCCAGAGTCGATCCTAGGAACACTGGTTGCAAGGCAGGAATACACCCTGGATAGGATGCCAGTTCATTGCAGCACATCACACACACTCACACACAACTTGGGGGCAATTTAGAATAGTCGGCATGCTTTTGGGGAGGTGAGAGGAAACCGGAGTACACCGAGAAAACCCACGCAGACACAGGAAGAACATGAGAAACTCCGCACAGGCTGTAACCCACTCTTACATATTGTTTGTTTAAAAATCATTGAAATGAATAAAACTCATGGCAGTTGTAGTGTTTTTCCCAATGTGACAATCTACCATTTCATCCACTGCATCATTAAGACCTGTAAATATCCTACTTTTGTAAATTTCATCTGCAATTACGATTCCACTATCCGGTGCCAGCCAGAGGAAGACCCGTTCCCCTTTTTCCTCCTGCCATTGCAGGTTATCTTTGCCACTGTTGTCCTCTTTTTGCTCAGGACTGATCCAGGAGTTCTGTAAAGCTTGTTAGTAATATCTATCATTACAAATACAATCGCATAGCATTGAACTGAATTGAATACCATGGCTGAAAAGCAAAATGGCAGCAATATTTGGTATTCCGTCACCCAGACGAACGCAGGAGAGGTTTCCATAAAGTCCACGCGGTTCAATTTCCTGAGTTATCTGAAAAGATCCCTCTGTGTGTTTTTAACAGTAAGTGAAGCTTGTCTCGATGAGTAATGAACTCTCTTTCCCATTCCAAGCAGACTTCTTAATATCTAATGAAGCTTGTAGTCAGTGTGCTATCACTGAAAGTACTCACACATTTGTCTGTTGAAAGGATCGACAAACACACACATACACACATACGTAGTGCTGCCTCCCGGCCTCCCCTGGTACATCAATAAATAAACCAAATAGCATTAAGCATAACTTGAACTATATGACTGGGGCTTTAAGCTAATGTCATTAGTATCAGTGTTTTCAGGTTTGGCCATTTAGCTGAAACCTTAAGCCTGCGAGGGAGTAATTTGGCCATGAGGAAATTGATTCTGACCATCAGCACTTTCTGATTCTCAAACAGAGTCCAACGCTAAACGGGTTCTTTTCTGTTAACCACATTACCCAGGTATCCTCTGGCCTGGCTGCCAATGATTATATGTCCACATTGAGGGATTTCAGGTTTGTGCAAATATGAAAATGATCATAATGCATGCCTGGAAGAGGAAATTAAAGCCACCCATTATGCTGGATGAAAATAGTCTATAAAGAGATCAGGGCTGCTATTTTGGCTGTGATTTTTGGTTACACAAAAAAGGACGTTCCACTTGAAAAGCTAAAATTGCCAAAATATTTCCTTTTGGTTACTTGTTTTTTGGGTTACGGTTAGGTTTAGTTATAGGCTCAAGAGTAAGTCAGTGGAGAAACCTCACAAAAATATGCGGATAAAATAGTGCGTGCGTGCGTGCGTGCGAGCGTGCGTGTGTGTGTGCGTGCTTATCCCCACATTTACAGGAAAGCGTGAATGTTCTGACATTTTGGGTCACATTTTGCCAGTTTACACAAGGAAAATTCTTATTTCCACAATACACAAGCCAAATGATTTTGTTTTTCCACGTGAAAGCTACACTTTGTGAGGTTTAGGGTTAGGTTTGGGTGGAAGAAAATTTGCAAAGTTAGCAAAAACACACATATTCAGACTCACTACAGGAACTACTACACACACACTGAAGAATCAGAATGATATACAGCCAACACACACACACACTCTTGCTAAGAGGGAGCGAGACACACCTCATCCATTGTCTTCCATCTCCAGGGTTCGTGTGGCCGCCGTTCCCTCCAGTGCGGCTGACCAACAGGAGGCATTTACCGTACGCGTCGTTCAGCACAGAGCGCAAACAAACGCAAAAAAAGCACTAATGGCAGAAAACAGGCCCAAACCCACAGCCCACTTCCAGCAAATGCAGCTAACCACAGTCAGAGGGAACACAAAGTGCAGTCTGCTAGTGTGGTGTGCCAGTGGTTCAATGCTCATCCACTGTTTGCCTTTCGAAATTCCAATAAATACAATTATATCAGCAAAGGGGAGACTCCTAGGTTCATCTGGACTCTGAGGCTGAGATCCTAAAGAGGCCCAAAGATGAACATTTTTAGTTCTCAATCACTTAGGCACATGTAAATAAATTCTGTAAAGCAAAGACGCTTTCAAAAGTAATTGACCACCGTCTGCTTGATGTTTTTCTTATATCGCCCCTAAACTCAATTCATTAGTGATTGTACAATGGTTCTTTAATGTGCTTGATCATAAATACTTTGTTTTGATTTTCTAATATTTTATATGTAAAGCACTTTGAGTTTTTGAACTGAAAATAAAACGTATATATATATATATATAAACGCCATCAATTCTCTTAGGCACACTGCCATCCGGTTTTATAAGGAAATCGGCTGGTAGGTTGTTCCAAGAATCTTAGAAAAACTTGCCACAGTTCTTCTGCAGACTTTGACTCTCACTTCCTTCTGTCTCTGCAGATAAAATCCCAGAACAACCTCTATGATGTTTTAGTCTAAAAAGTGCTCTATTACTTAAAATCTGTAGCATTACATTTTTTTGGGAAAATTAATGTTTCAAAATCTTAAATTTGCTCTTTTCTACTGACACTAATGCAAAATATATAAAATAAACAAGACAAAATGAATTGAAAAAATAAATAAAAGGTACAAAAGGTACCGTCGCACTATAAACTCCTAATGTTAGGAAAAGATACTTCCATACCTTACTGGTGGTTACATTCATGACTCTATTAGTAAAAGGTTTATTTATAAGACTGAATTAATCCAATAAATGGATGAATTGAGGCCTTTAACATGTTTACCTAAGGACACTTCTTGGCTATAGATACAGATACTATAGATAGATACACGATATTTCAGTAGACAAATCAATCGTCTACTGCCCCAAGGTTCTCATTTTTTAACCCATAAAACTTCTATTTCAGTATCCATAGAGTGAAATATGCTCGCTTTCTCCCTCTCTATTTCTCTACTATGCTCTTGTTCTCCATCCCCCTTTCCGTCTCTGATCCTCTCTTTATCAGAGTTGTTCATGGGTAACGCTGGCATCTCTACAAAAAGCCAAAGCGATTAAAGCAAATGGCTGAAATTAGATATGAGGAAATTTAAATGGTTAGGTTTTATTGGAAGCCTGGCCTTGGTGCAGTGAGACGGGCGCCTATGAAGCAGCGTCGCTCGACTGTGAAACTATAAAGCCACGCGCAGCAAAGGCACAGAAAAAAAATACTCAGATTAGAAGCTGATTTTGCCTTTCCACAGGAAGTACAGAGCAGCGCTCAGCACAGATAGGATGTTGGCTTAACCCCCATGTTAGATTAAAATGCCCCGTTTTACATTTTAAGTATAAGTGGAACAAGATTTTCCCAACATGAAACTTCATACGCTCGGCTCATTTTTTTTTCTGATGAACCTGAAGTTATGTTTTTTTAAAAATCATATGTACAGAGATTATGTTCAAGTAATCTTCAGAAAATGATATTGGAATTGGTATACTCTTAAAAAAAAGGTTTAATCTAAAGGAACCTTTTAAGGAACATTAGAGGGTTTCCCTATCAGGCAGGGCAACAAGAAGAACCCTTTTAAAAGCTAAGAACTGTTAACTAGCCAAAGAACCCTAGAAGAACCCTTTAAGGGTTCTTTTTTCTAAGCGTGTACCCCTGGAATACCTTACAAACGTACCTACACTCCACAACAGATTCCTTGTATTAAATATAGTGCGGTCCAGTGCGGTCAGTTTCTTCTTTTTTTTACCATAAATTATCAATAAAAGTTCAAATTTGTCATGTGTTGTATCATAAAAACCCCAAAGAAAGAAAGTTCCAGTCATTTTGACCTGAGTGTAACAATGTAAAATAAAAGCAATAAATACTGTTCTTGGTAAATCTGAAACACAAATGGGATTTTAGTCCTTCCCAACATTTCTTATTTACCCTCCCACCTGTGCGCACACACCTGCCATCAGGAGGATCTCTAAGTATTAAAAGGGTAGTGTGATGGGTCGTGTGATGCCTGTTCATGGCTAATGTTAAAGATGAAAATAAGATATTTACACTCTGTACACTGTGTAAATGTCTTTTACTGTGATTCTGTAAGCTGTAATTGCAAATACCTTGTTACTTGTCTTACGTACCTGAGAATAGCTCAAACACATTTCGTTAATCTGTACACTTGTGTATAATGTATAATGAGTATATACTTCAATTGAATTGAATTAAATACCTGTGTGGAGGCCTAGGAAAACCCTTCACATGGTGAAATAATTGTCTTTCTCATTTACATTGAGTGGCCAGTTTATTAGGTACTAGATAGGTGTGTACATCTCAGTATATACAGTATATTGTGAAAACTAAAGGTTCACATACACTATAAAGTACCTAATAAACTCTTGGGTTTGGGTTACAAAGCCATATCCCACAGTAGCGGTCTACATGGGGCTTCTCTGGCCTGAGGCGATTAGCATCTGTGATAACTGTACTGGGTAAAGAATGCCGCACTGGAACACACACATTGGCCACAACCACCAAAACCCCTGTGCACGTCCAAATACATAATCGCTCCATTAACCAAGACTAAGATGAGCCATTCTCATTCAAATCCTACCTCGTGACACACTTTGTGTTTAAAACACCTGACACAGGTCAGAAAGAGCTTGATAAGTACTGTAGGAGTTAAACAGGGTGTGTTAAAGGTTAGCTAAACACATGGGTTGATGAAATGCAAAATCCTGTGTATTATATAGTGGGAACAAAGCCAGCTAAAAAAAGCCAGAAAGGTACTGAGAGAGAGAAGGAAAGCTGGAGATGAGAGGACAAGGAAAAGTGTAACCACAAGCGTCTCATCTGGCAGGCGCTCACCTCCGATCGGGGCGCAAAACCGTCACGCCAACCAGAAGCCAATCCCAAACCACTGTAACTGGGGAAGGGAAGTGAGCTCATGCGCCATGGCTTGGCACAGCACGGCGTAGCACGGCGGCTTTTTAATAACCCACGTGTGTGTGTGTGTGTGTGTGTGTGTGTGTGCCAAAAGCCGCTAACCACTGCGGGTAAGGAAGAGACCCTCGGTGGATCCTACTGGATGTGCCCTCTCTTTTTATTTTAAGTAATTATATTTCTTGCTTACAGTTGGCTCCTGTGGATTAATGATGTGGTCCAACTCTCAGCAGAATAACACAAGACCCGTCTACACAGAGGCCTATAAATGCACTTGTTTATTCTGTTATTCATTTTCAGATGTGGTCCTGGTCAGGTCATGGACTCTGTTCATGGGTGAGTTTTCATAAAAAATAGTTGTGCTTCTCGTTCATCACTACCTTGTTGGTGCAGGTAAAAAAAAACATGTTACACTCCAAAATGAAAAAGTACTAGTAGTTCTAGTTAGGCATGAGACATGAATGGGATGACACGTAACGCTCAACATGGCTGGGAGGTTCCTCCCTCCAATAAAAAGAGACAACTGCCTCATTAGTAAAGTCATAACTGGGGAAAAGCTATTTAGATTCTATTTAGATTTAGATTTTGTGACAGTCCTGATTGGTTTTGACAAATGTTACAAAAGTCCTCATATCAGAGACATTATCATTTGGTGTTCTCAGCAACTTTGGAAAGTATTCTCGTGCGTAGTAGCCAGAACAACATCTAAGTAGTGCGACAATGTCCCACAAGCAATATATATTACGATTACAAAATGATTTTTTCAGGGTCAGGGGCGTGGATCAGACGCGTGCTGGGGGGTGCCCCTGTACAGTAAAGGCCGTCGTTGGAATGCTTTGCCCCTCGTAGCGCCCCCTAGAAATTCGCAAAGTTTGGGCCTTTTTCAGCCTTTTTTTTCAGTTTGGCCTCGACCCACTAAGAGGCAGACCTCTCCCACTCCCAACATATTTTTAGGCCTGTCATATACGTTGCAAGTGGGACTACAAACTTACGGCGAACGACAAAGACAAACTTGATAAGTAAGATGATAGACAGGATGCCTTTCGCCCCTACGGACATGTGGCGGTGCCTGTTCAGGGCGTCTTTCAGGCGAAAATGTCGACCTTCTCCAATCTCCTTCATGTTCACGCTGTGGGTCGCCAGGGTCGAGAGGTGGGCTGGGCTGTGTTAGTCTTGACCTCCCTAACACATGGTGTGAATTTGAGGAAGATCGGAGAAAGTCGAAGTTTTCGCCAAAAAAAACTCTAAGGGGTTTCGACTTTCTCCAAATTCACACCATATGTTAGGGAGGTCGAGACTCAGAGAGGAATGAAGGTTTGGTGTTCCTATCACCCTCCAAAGCAACTGGGATCCCGATTCCAGCATACAGAAGTGCATATTTGAAGTGGGAGGGCTCAATTCGAGTAGGCCTGATCACCCTTCCAGGGGCCTACACTCAAGTGTCACATACTGTTGGATTCGTTTCGATGAGTTGATGCTGTTTAACACAATTGTCAGATAACTCCACCGGAAATTGCGTAAAATTGTGCAAAAGTGAGTGCAGGTTTACTACTTTGGGATTGTGTTACTCGTATGGAGTTGAACATTCTGTCTCAACCGACTTTAAAGGTCTGTGTCCCTGTTTTCCCAGTGTACGGGCCTCCTAGAGCCTCCCATGACTTATGTATTGGTGAATGCAAATTAATTAAAAAAATTCACAAAATTCATGAGTGATGCACATCTCCATTTTTTTCTCCAATACATATTTAAAAGGTCACATGATCATGATCTGGGAGCCATGTAGATATAGTTCAGGTAAATACAATTCAGGTAAGAGATAGATAGATAGATAGATAAATAGATAGATAGATAGATAGATAGATAGATACTTTATTGATCCTGAGGGAAATTGAAGTGTTACAGTAGCAGCACAAGACTTTACACAAGCATACATTAGTGTTAAAGAAAAAATATAGATTATATAAAAAGGAACCGATTTTCTTTACAAATGTGAAAAAGAGTGCAAATCACAGCATCCAGAAACGTGTCAGTATGTAACAGGTGATGAGATTTAAACATGAGAGTTAACATGACACTGGTCACATGGGTGTGTTGGTGGTCAGTATAACACTGGAAGACCTCCTTTGTTTTGCTTATGTTGAGCTGCAGCCAGTTCAGTTTGCTCCACTCAATAAAGTCTTTCACCAAAGCCCTGTATTCATTCTCCAGTCCATTTCTGATACACCCAAAAATGGCTGTGTCATCTGAGAATTTCTGCAGATCACATGACTCAGAATTGTACCTGAAGTCGGAGGTGTAAAAGTTGAACAGGAAAGAGGCCAATACAGTCCCTTGGAGGGCCCCAGTGCTGCTCAAGGCCATGTCTGACACACATCCATGCAGTCGTACAAACTGTGGTCTGCTAGTCAGATAGTCCATTGTCCATGATATGATGGATTCATCCACCTGCATCATCCTGAGCTTCTCCCCCAACAACGTAGGCTGAATGGTGTTAAATGCACTGGGGAAGTCAAAGCCACATAATCCTCACAGTGCTGCCTGTTTTGTCCAAATGTGAGTATGCTCTGTTCAGCAGGTAGATTACTGCATCATCCATTCCAATGCTATCCTGATATGCAAACTGCAGGGGGTGCATCGATGTCCTGACCAGTGGTCGAAGGTGAGCTAATACCAGCCTCTCCAGGGTCTTCATTATGTGTAATGTTAGGGCCACGGATCAAAAGTCATTTAAGACTTTTGGTTGCCCTTTCTTGGGGACTGGGACCACACAAGATGTTTTCCACAAAACTGGGACCCTTTCCAGGCTACAGATCAAGTTGAAAATATGCTGGAGGATTCCACATAGTTGCTCAGCACACAGTTTCAATACCCTAGGGTCTACGTCATCTGGGGCTGCAGCTTTGCACTTAGCTCTTTTCTCACCTGGTCTGTGGATAATGTCAGTCTGGAGTGGCAGGGGGCAGTGGAGGGAGAAGGGGTGGAGCAAATGGTTCACTGGTTCCAGTAAGTGTGAACGACATCTGTGGCTAGGCTATGGTGGAGGAGGAAGGAGATGAAGGCAGTGACACCCAGTGTTGTGTGAAGATGTGAGCATCTGGGGTTGGCAAGAGGTGGGGGTAGGAGAGTGAGCCAGAGGGGGAGGAGGGGTGAATGGGAGGGCTATTGTCAAAACCTAGTGAAGAACCAGGTTTAACTCGGTTGCCCACTTACGGCTTTCCTCTGCTGATTTGCAGCTGGGATGGTTGAACTTCAGGCCTCTCCACACTTCACGTGCATTCCTCTGCTCCAGCTTGTTCTCCAACTTCTTCCTGTAATCATTCTTGGCCTAATTAATCCTCACCTTGGGCTCTCTCTGCACCAGCTTAATTTTCCCTTTGTCTCCATGCTTAAGGGCTTTCTTTTTCTGGTTAAGAAGAGATTTCAGCTCACTGTTGACCCATGGTTTGTTGTTGGGAAAGCAGCGAACAGTTTTGGGAGGAACCACAGAGTCCACACAGAAGTTGATGTAGTCAGTGATGCAAGTTAGTAGGCTGTCGATATCGTTTCCCTGTGATTCACAGAGCACATACCAGTCTGTGACCTCAAAGCATCCCTGCAGGGATTCAGTAGCCTCCATTGACCACTTCCTCACTGTCTTGAAGGTTGCTTGTTGTTGCTGTACAATGGGCTTATACAGGGGCAAGAGGTGCACATGGTTGTGGTCAGATCTACCCAGTGGAAGAAGAGCTGTGGAACTGTATGCATCTCTGACAGAAGGTCCAGTGTCCTATTCGCTATCTACTTACATTTAACAAACTGGTCAAATGTAGGCAGAGTCAAGGGGAGAGAGGCATGATTGAAGTCACCGGACACTATTACCACTGTGCTGGGGTGTTGGGTCTGCAATCTCGCGATAGTTGTGTGCATGACGTCACACAGTGCATTGGCTTTGGCAGAAGGCAGAATGTAAACAGTGCACAGAACGGTATGTGAAAGCACACGCGGCAGGTAGTATGGATTGCAAATTATGTGACCATGATTATACCATCCGTTGTTCACAAGCACGGCCAGTCCACTTCCCTTTTTCTTACCTCTGTTGCGGTAATGTCTATCCACCCAAAGAGTCGTAAATCCATTCAGGCTAACATGGGAGTCCGGGATGTGTTCGGGCAGTGGTGGCTCAGTGGTTAGGGCAGTTACTGATCAGAAGGTCATGAGTTCAAGCCTCAGCTCTGCCAAGCTGCCACTGATGGGCCCTTGAGCAAGGCCCTTAACCCTCCATGCTCCAGGGACGCTGTATCATGACTGACCCTGCGCTCTGACCCCAGCTTACCAACATGCTGGGATATGTGAAGAATGAATTTCACTGTACTGTACTTGTA
>JAOUQW010000038.1:2554825-2562325 GCA_028565825.1 Olivaichthys viedmensis | reverse complement strand
GTGATCAGTTACGGTAATTACGATCTGCCCTCGATCTCTCGATCGTCTGTCATTGCGCTTGCTTTTATGGGTTCGTTTCATCCATCCATCCCTTCATTACTTCTCCATTCTCTCTGTAGGATACGCCGAAGCCCAGCTGAGGCAGTACCAGAGGCTAACCAAGCAGATTAAGCCTGACATGGAGAGCTACGAAAGACAGAAAGAGGAGTGGTAAGCATTTGCATCCTTCAATAACGTTCCACCATTGGCTTTTTTTTTTTTTAGAGCCGTGCTTCTTATAGTGAAGTCTGCGAACCAGCAGGAGTCCGTAATTTTATTTTTTTAAAGCTTACAGTGATTACACTGTTAACCACTATCACGGTTCTCATGGTTGTTATTGTTCTAACCCTTATGGCCTGCTCACCTAAATTGAATGGGTTTCATTTAAAGCTCAGTAACTTAAAAACCAAGATAAATAATGTCAACTTGAACTGCAGTTGTAGTAGTAAAAGTAGGAAAAGACTCGTTGAGTGATGCAAAATGTTCCGAATCTTGAACACTGTAACGTTTTGAGGTTCTCTGGGTGAAACGTTCAGGAATAAGAAGCTCTAATGGCGCCAGTAATTCCAGTTTATTAGGATTCTACAGTACGGCTGTTCAGTCTCTCTCGATTTGATCGTGAGGATCATGATTAGTGATAAACTTTTGCCTGTGTCCCCCCCCCTCAGCGGTGAAGACTTCCACCCAACCTCCAACACTCTGATCCACGGAATGCACGTTCCCTCTAAAGAGGCCATCGACCGCATGCAGGAGGACGTCGAGAAACAGTAAGAGTTACAAAGAGGAAGGGTTTCGTATCAGACAGCCACGCTTGCATTGTGAGGATGCACCTGCGGACTTCGACTGTCGCGCCATCCGTTGAGTCGCATCAATCCACGTCCGTGCAAACGCGTTCATCTCCAACCATAAATATAGCAACTGAGCTCAAGCGGGAAAGGAATTGGCTATTTTCCAACTAAATGAGCAATACGCTATTGTGTAAAAGCACCAAGTTACGCACAAAAATAGAGCCAATTGTGTTATCGGTGCGATATTTAACGCGCATGTTATTGTAGTGGACATCTCAAATTATTGTCACTGCCACGTTGCATTTGGGAGGGGAAAAAAAGGTGGCAAACCGAAGTGTCGCCCCGACTCATGTTTATTTTTATTTATTTAGTAAAATACGATATCAGGATAATATCGTGATCTAAAAGCTTAGCGTGATATGAAGATATAACATTGACACATATGGTCTACTTAGTAGGAAAGTGTTGAAAAGCAGAATTAGGTGTGTGTAAATTATCTGTGGTGTGTGGAGATTAGACTGTCTGTGTCCTTCAGAATCCAGTTGTCATCCTCTGCCACGGGCCTGCATAATATTTTACAAAAAGAAAAATGATAAAACCAACTGTATGCGTGTGGTTAAGCGAGTCCATGTTATTGAGTCGGAACGCTGACAATCCAAAACATTTCGACTTTTAATCCTCAGGAAGTTTTAAAGCGTGTTCGTTCTGTTTTTCCCCCCACTAACAGAATCGAGAAGCGTGCCAAATTCAGCCGGCGCAGAGCCTACAACGACGACGCAGACATCGACTACATCAACGAGAGAAACGCCAAGTTCAACAAGAAAGCAGAGCGTTTCTACGGAAAATACACCGCCGAGATCAAACAGAACCTGGAGAGAGGAACCGCAGTGTAACCCTCGTTGTTATTACCAGGGGCTCCGTTCTTCTCTCCGGCAAGCCGGCGTTCGATTAAAGGAGCAAATCTTCAGTGCTTTTATCTGTATTGTCCTCCATTATTGTTCCGTTTATGCGCTGATGCATAGAACCTTCTCGGATCAGTCCGCGTATGATTTTTAGTCATTTAGAACGATGTAACTTAGGCAGTAATTTTTATGTGTTTTTGAAAACCGTCGGACTGTTAAGTGATGCTTACGGTCTCTTTTGTGAAAATGTAATCTTTCATGCTGCATATTTATTTTTTTTGGTTTGTCCACTTTAAATAAAAATATTCAGTTAAGTACTTGTGCGCGTGCGAGAGTTTATGAGAAGCGAGCCTCCGAGCATTGGAGATATCAGAGGAGTTACTTGTGACCTGAAATAATTTCAATGTAGAATCGCACACTGCCCTGATTTATATTAGTCATTTGACTTTTTTTAAAAAATCCCAGAATCTTTAAACTGCTTCCTTCGCACATCATTTGGTCTGGTCGCCGTAGCAATGCTGCACAGATGAGCTTCATACTTTACACAGTCTTTCCTCTGATCCCACAATCCCACTGCCTCGTAAAAATCAACATGAGATGCGTGACTGAACTGTTGCTGTCGTGCATTCTTCACCGAGAGTTTCCGCTTATTGCTGTTCTTAATACTTGTCATCTATGTAATCGGACGACAAAATGTTGGGGCGTTCGTAATGTATACAGCGTGGTCCAAAATCTGAGACCCCATTGAAATTCTGGGATATTTTTCTTTCATTTAAACTTTGAGATAAACATTCTCATTTTGAAACATTTAAAACAAAGAAAGGTTATGACAAGTAAAATGAAGAAGAAATATTCAAGGCACCATTTCTTGGTCACTATTTAACGTGAAGCAGATTTGTGACGTTGCCCATGTGAACGCCTTTGTAGCCATCAGAGGCTTGTTAATCAACTTGCAGCCATTGTTCACCTATTATAGATAAGGCTGTGCCTCAAGTTTTCAGCAGGACATTTCATACATTGTGTCAGTGGGAAAATATGTAAGTGAAGGTGTGAGAAGGAAAGAAGGGCTTTCTCAGCGTCAAATCATGGCTAGACTGAAAGTTTCTAAGGAGGCACTGCATGGCAGTCTAAAACACTGACAAAACTGGAGTGAATAAGCGAATTTCGGGGAAACAGGTTTTCTGTTCTTTTCTCAGTACGGGGAAACATGTCGAAATTCTTGTCTGTGGTAATCGCACATGCGCAACTGATGCAGCAGACAGAGATTCGGTTGAAAAACGCTGGAGTATTCCTTTAAAAGTGCAATTTAGGGGTGTCCACAAAAACCATGATGTAAACAATAAATGGATATACTGCAAGGCATATGTGCACAGAAAATGTCTTCATTTCCTCAAAATGTATATTTTCAGATAATTTTGTGGTGCAGTATTTTTGTTTTTACCTATCCATTCATAATGCTGTAGAAATACTGGGAAACGGACTGGTCGTGGGCTTCACGTAATAAATTCACTTTCCAATCACATGTACTAAGAGCTTGAGAGAGGCTCTAGGATTGGAACCACTAAAAAGATCCTTAGCCTAAATCTCAAGCAGTTCCCACAAGCGCAATCAAACAATTTTTTGGATGTTTTTATTGTTAAGTAATTGGTGCCCCCGGGAGTGGTTTACGCTCACATGATGGGCTCTAATAGCCGCCTGGCATCTGTGGCATTAAGAACTACTTATTAGACAAATGCAGTTTTTGACAAATGCAGTTTTGCCTGCAAGGCCGACTTCAAGTGGAATTCACAGAAGACATGACCTGGTTCTTTTGGTGCCGCATGGATCTGTCAGGATTGCACTGCTGCACATTTAAGGCCCTTTGCCTCAGATACATATTCATGTGTGTGTGTGTGTATATATATATATATATATATATTCTATCATGTTCGCCTTCGCCCCAAAACCCTGAGCACTCTTGAGCCGATTTTTTTCAAGAATATCTTTGTACTTTGAGCCGTTCATATTTCCCTCGATCCTGACAAGCCTGCCAGTACCTGCTGCTAAAACATCCCCACAGCATGAACCACCATTGTGCTTCACCATGGGGATGGAATTGTCCAGGTGATGTGCGGTGCCTGGTTTTCTCAAAAATGTAACGCTTGGCCTTCAGGCCAATCAGATCATAGGATCTTGTTTCTCAACTCCAAGCGCACCGTCATGTACTTTTTACTGAGGAATGGCTTCCGTCTGGCCGCTCTACAATAAAGGCCTGTTTGGTGGAGTTGATGCAGAGATGGTTGTCCTTCTGGCAGGTTCTCCCATCTCCACAATGGACCTCTGGAGTTCTGTCAGGGTGACCTTCGGTTTCTTGATCTTGGTCACCTCTTTGACTAAAGCCCTTCTAGATTTACAGTAATGCCACTATCAGGTTTATCAGCCTAGAGAGCATACAGTAGCTGTGTCTGCTGACCCTAAGAAGGCAATGTCCATGTTGCATCATGGCCCTAAGAAGATTATGCCCATGTTGTATTGTGACTCTGAGTAGGTGATGTCCATGTCAAGTCATGACCCTGAGAAGGTGATGCCCATGTTGCATCATGGCCCTGAGAAAGTGATGCCCATGTTGTATAGTGACTCTGAGAAGGTGATGCCCATGTTTGTTGCATAGTGACCCTGAAAGAGGCCATGTCCATGTCCTATCATTACCTTGAGATAATGCCCATGTCGTATGTGTCAGCTGACCCTGTTAAGGTGATGCCCATGTCACATTGTGATCCCGACAAGGCAATGCCCATATCTTTTCTTTTTGACGTCATTGTCTAACCTGGTATAACGTCACCTTAACAGTGTCATAAAATACCAGTATATTATCACAGTGTGGCCTAATTCTTATGTACAATTAACAGTTAGTAAAAAATAATGTTATCAATAACAGTTGAAGTTAAGCCTGCAACAGAGTTGCCCAGGCTAGAGAAAGAGCTTTTTCTCTCTCTCCCAAGTTTTTTTTTCTCAAAGCTTGTACTTGGGAGAGATGCCAGTGGACGAGGAGGCCCGAAGTTGAGTTATGTGGTTTGGACAATGCCTGACTCCATATAGCTGGCGCAAAATTCTTGGTAAGCACACACGTAGATGCATCAGGTTCAATTAAAATCACTTAAAGTAATAAAACTCTCAGTTGTGAATGTCATCTATGTAAACGGCATAGTGCAACTATTCACACTAGCCCCTTTGTTCCTAAAGTTTAGGCAAGAGGTAGATCCTGTGATCAGGAAGAAGCACTTCTCCAAAAATCAGAGTGGTTGTTTGTTTTCTAGCGCCGACATCGAGACCAGAAGACAAACCAGGAACTTGTCACGGAACTGTGTGGTTCTCTTTCAGGATAGTTCTGGAGCTGTTTTGTTCCTTAAAACGTTCCTGGTCCTCGCCTTATCAGGCATAGCAGCAATGTTAGTGGTTTTATACACTTTCTGTTAGACTACAGCTCATTTTTTTCCGTTTAAAATCCGTGTTAATCATCCTGTAACCCATCAGTGTCGGTTTCTGTCCACAGCTCTGCTGTTGGCTGTTGGACTGTTTCTCAACCCAGCAGTAACACTGAGGTGTTTATAAACTCCACAATTATTATTCATAGATGGTATAGCTATTTCAGATTTCTATATCACAGCAAACCATCACATCACTAAGCTTTTAAATTTCCATTAAACACATGGACTGAATGCCTGTTAAGCTCCATTTCCTGATCTAAACTCATATTTTTAAAAAAACCTCAGTAAATGTTTTACACAGTTTGATGATGTGTCTTCCTCCATCTGTTGCTCCACAAATAACTGAACTTGTTGACTCATTTAGTGTATTGCATAATGGAAATTACTCCTTGGTGCATGTAAAGGCAAACTCAGGAATTTAGGACAGGAGCAGACAAAGGTGCCAAAAACAATAACTCAGCCTGTTTATAACAAAGGCGGTTTTGATGGCTTAATTAAGTGGCTTGACACAAAAATCAATAATTAAAACCGTCACCTATCAGAGGGAACCTGTTCCTCTGCTGTCTGAGCTTTCAGGAGTGCGTAAGTTGAGGCTGATGCATTGCATAACGTCATTAAAAGCGGAAGAAGAGCTGTCTCGCAATAAGAATTGAGCACGCACTTAGTTGATGACCCACAACACGAAAAGTTTGACGGAGTTCAACTGCAGCATAACAATACATATACACATGAGAATGCAGTTGAATGAAAATGAGACAAGGGCTCTTGTTACGTTGTAAGACGCTATTAACAATCAGTTTAAGAATCATGAGAGAATGCTCTTTATGAATGGCCATAAGCCTAATGTGATACAACACAACACGCTTTATTAATCCCACAAGTGAAGTTAAGGATGCTGAACGGACTTCTAGACAACAGCGTTCAAATACTGAATAATGCATGCATGCAACAAGAAGATGAATACAGGAATAAACACAGGAATTAAAAGCATTATGAATAACTGTACTGCCAAACGTATATTGCACTTACGCACCAGTGTGTATCTACCAACACTGCACTAAGACAGATAAAAATAGCACTTCTGCTCTTCTGGCTTGATAATGAGCTGATGAGTTGAGTCCAGATGTGGCAGAGCAGGAAAACCATAAACATGTGCAGCTCAGGGGGATTTCATCGGGAGCCGGAGCAGGAGCAGGGAAACACCGCACCAAATGATTTGTCGAACCGAAGACAGGCATAACAGACCGACGATACGCTTAAAGGCAAAAATCGTTACCGACATACCTTGATAGACCACTTGACATCCCAACATTTTTGGTTCTTTTTACATGAATCTGACTTTTTTGTAGCACCAGCGACATCTAGTGGACGTTTTTGGTTCTTTTTACATGAATCTGACTTTTTTGTAGCACCAGCTGTTAATGTTAAAATACCTTCACTGGAATCAAACATGGTGTACAGAGCTGTCATCTGTCACACTCTGTAAAATCACACAGCAAAGCTGTTTTACATGGTCGAAGAAAGGAAATCACAAGAGTTGCCAGTTTATTCACACCCATCTTGCAACTCCATCCACTGGCCATTGAATCAGGTGTTGAACTTGGATCTAGAAGGTGGGAGAACCCTGCCTGCTTTATTGGGTGCCAACAACGTGGGAACTGTACCGATTTATGCGTTATTATATGGACTTCTCAACACCGATATCATGGAAATGTGACAAAAGCAACCTTTCTATTTCTGCCGTAAAAGGGCTGAATTCATCTAACTACAATTGGCCAGACCTGAAGGGTACAGAAATTATTTTTGGGGGAAAAGACACAATCCAGTAACTCCTTTAAACTAGCGAAGTGAATGGTCAAAGGTTTACACACAGGACGTTTTACAGGTCGTCACACATCTATAAAGCAGTATGACGTCATCATCATCATTATTATTATTATCATTTTTTTGCCACTTACAATAGTAATTTTTTTTCCACAAATTTTCTTCCTTTTCTTCAAAATTAAGCGCATTTTAAACCTTGAAAACATCTGTAGAAACCCCTGCAGACACTGGGTGCCGGGTCATTCTCAGCACAGCAGTGACGCGTGGTAGTGTGTGTGGTGTTGGTACGAGTGTATCAGGTGCAGCGGCATTGCTGGGGTTTTAAACACCTCAGTGTTACTATAAAGAGCAGTAAACAATAATAAAACAATCGAATCTATTTTTGGTGTGAGCAGTCTTTGTCCTTTAAAACTGCATCAATTCTCTTCGACACACTGTCGTGCAGTTTTATAAGGAAATCAGCTGGTAGGTTGTTCCAAG